>JAADXF010000756.1:0-12253 GCA_023337575.1 Pythium chondricola | reverse complement strand
TTCTTCGACTTTCTATCATTTACTCTATCTTTCGCTCTGGCTGCTGGGTCGCTGTTCCATACCGCGCGACCTCGTCGTCGTTGCGGCCAAAGCCTTTCAAGCGCAGTTCCGACTTCTGATACGCGGCCAGCACACTGCCGATCGAGCCCAGGATGCCCGTGAACCACATGCCGCGCACTGCGAGCGTTCGATCGATTTGACGGGCTATCGTTATGGAGCGAATCAATCAACCGCCAAGAGTGAATCGAAATGGAGACAAACATACCCATGAGGTAACCGAGGGGAAAGCAGGCAACACTGAGCACCGCCGACTGCGTGATGTCGCGCGTGTTGATGTTGTCTCGCACCTGCTGGAACGTCGGCTCCGCGAAGATCACAGGGAACCTGGGCACGCGCGGGTCGCGCATGGCCGGCGGCGTGCGCTCCGGCTCCGCTGCTGGCAGGACCATTTTTCTCCTCTCGTCAATTGGTGTGGTGTCACACCACTGGTGTGACGACTTGGGTTTGTGGAAACGTACTGAGTTAGGCTCGTTTAACCTTACCGTGTATACGGTATCTGGGAGGATCAGTTCTGGGTTTCCCGATACGAGTGATGGTCATTTTCATTCGATGATTGTGACATTTTTCCGCCCGCCCCCCGAGTTCAACACCAAGCCACGAAGAAGCGACCACCAAGGACCATCTCTCAACGAGCTATTCGCGCCACTGGAAGCATGGCGGTGATCTCGGGCGTTGCGCACAGCAACAACGATGTGTACGCCATTAAACGCGCGCATTTCTTGGGGAAACCCGTCACATACATTTGCCAGAACATCAACGGCCCGTGTCCGCTTCTCGCGATCGCGAACTTGCTGCTGCTGCGTGGTCACATCGCCGTCGACTCGCACCTCCACAATGGCGTGATCACTGCCTCAGACCTCATTCAGATTGTGCTGAAGCGACTCGTGGACGCCAACCCGCCGCTGCCCGAGCGCGACCAACTCGGGCGGCTTACGCAGGAGAAGACGCTACAGGATGTGAAGCAGCTGATGCCCAGTCTACTCGTGGGTCTCGATGTCAACGTGCGCTTCCACAGGTGAGAAATTGAGGGTTAGATGAGGGGGAGCGTTGTCTGTCTAACTGATTCATTGATGGGTTCCAGCATCACCGACTTTGAGTACACGGTCGCGTGCGCCGTGTTCGATATGCTGGACATTGCGCTGGTCCACGGCTGGCTGATCGACGTGCAGGACGAGAAAACGGTACATGTGGTTAGCGGTTTTCCATTTTGATAGTGTATGACTCACTCCTCTGGTGATGGTGTAGGTGGATGTGGTGCAGAACAAGTCGTACAATGAGCTGATCGAGCGATTGGTCGATTACCGCGGCGTGCTCATGACAGAGAAATCTGCCGCCGCGAGTGGCAACGGAGAGACGCAAGCAAGAGCTACCAACGAGACCAGCGAAACCAGTTGTGTGGATGAGATCGACGTGGTCAATCTTCACATTGAGACCACGTCATCATCAACCCCAGCATCGCCTTCGCATGCGCTCAAGAGTCCATCAAAGCGCACCGTGGATGTGCTCCAGCGAGAGCGATTGCTGAGTACAGAAGACGCGACCGATACGGCGACGACGCTGCTGGAAGAAGGCCCGGTACTTGAGGAGTTTTTCGCGTCTTCGGCGAGCCAGCTCACGTACTACGGTCTGGTCAAGCTGCACGAGGATCTCCGGGAGCGACAACTGGCGGTGTTTTTCCGCAACAATCACTTCTCGACCTTGTTCAAGATTGACGGCGCGCTCTATCTCCTTGTGACGGATGCAGGGTACCTCGACGAACCGACCGTCGTTTGGGAGCGGCTAAATGAGATTGACGGGGATACGGAATACTTCAACGACCAGTTCCGGCCACTCAATGCAAGTGAAACGCGGCAACAGACCATCCTGCAGCAGCAAGAGGAAGCACGTAGACGCCAACAAGAAGGTTTGCCTGATGAGAACGAGTCAGCACCAGTCTCCGAGAACTTGACCGACGAAGATCGAACGACGTCACAGAGTGAAGAGGTACAGGCAAGCTCCGAAGCAGACCCTGACTACCTGCTTGCTCTCAAGTTTCAGCAAGAAGAAGAAGAACAAGCCAGACAAGCAGCAGCACGTGCCCAAGCGGCTGCACCAATCAGCACGGAGGGTACTCGAGTCGCCCTACGGCCGCTTGGTGCCGGTGCCGCATCGCATGAGCCACGTGAGGCATCCGAAGGGTACGACTCTCGCGGCCAGTCTCAACGCCCGTACAGCAGTAGCGAAGGCGATGCATTCGCCATCAATGCGAATGGTGAACTCGTGCTATCCGAGGAAGAGCTTCAAGCCCAGCAGCGGGCAGAGTTGTACTACCGTCAACAGCGTCAACAGCAGCAGCAGCCCCCGGGCACCACGTACGTCGCTCCAGGACAGCAGATGTACCAACCCAATCGTGCCGCCACGCCGTCGCGAAGCCCTGCACGACGAGATTCGACGGACTGCGCGCTCATGTAAATATTGGATTTCAAGCGGTCCTCCGTCAACTGCCTTTCTTCACACGGAAAGGAGTGCACAGGAGAGGATTCCCATGTATTGCTATAGCCAAGCCTGCTCCCCACAGGCACCGCGCCTGCGGGGTTATAATAAATAATTGTTTGTAGGTTACTGGAGCCTCTCGCTGGCCTTCTCGTCGGCCGCTCCTCCTCTCGCCTCACCCGGCTCAGATCTTGATGCGCACTGCACTCACTTCCACCTCGGGCTTCTCCTCTTCCTTCTCCATGCTGCTCTCTCGCGTGTCCTGCATCGTCACGTTGCTGCTGCTTCGACTCGTGTTGTCACTGGCGTGCGTCTCCGTGCGGCCACCCACAGCTGCCGATACCGCCAGCGCCGCCACACTCGCCACGCTCTCGCTCGCTTTGCTGCTGCGCACGTAGTCAAAGCCAGCAAAGTCACGCTCGTACCCACCAAACACCTCCTCCACGATGTAGATCTGGTGCGGCTGCTCCGTGAACTGCGGGTCAAAGTTGTTGACCAGGGTGTCACCCGCTGGGCCAGGCAGCAGCGGTGGCGCGACCATCTTCTTGAGCACCTTGTCCCAGTCCACGTCTTTGAAGAACGGGTGGGCCTTGAGCTCGGCGACACCGTCGTGGAAGCCGAGGCGGTCTTCCTGTTTCTTCTCCAGCAGACCGATCAGCAGACTCTTGAACTCCTTCGAGATGTTGTTCGGGTACCGCACGGCCTGGTACAAGATCCGCTGGTGCGTGCTCTTCTGACTCGACTGCGGGATGTAGAACGGAGGGTACCCGGCGCGAAGCTCGAAGAGGATGCAGCCAAACTGCCACATATCCACCGCCAGGCCGTGGCCACCTGGGTACCGACCCACCATCTCTGGCGGCAAGTACGTGTCCGTGCCGCACATGGTCTTGGTGCGTCCTTGGCGGTTCTCCAGGCGCTTGGCCAGCCCCATGTCTGCGAGCTGGATGTGGCCGTCCACATCGAGCAACACGTTCTCGGGCTTGATATCGCGGTGCAGAATGTTCATGTTGTGCATGTGCTCCAGGGCCAGCAGCAGCTCAGCACCGTAGAATCGCACAACGTTCTCATTGAAGCAGCCGCCATTGTTCTGCATGTGGAGAAAGAGGTCCCCACCGGGCATGAACTTGGACACGAGGAATACCGACTTGCCACGCGCGAAGGCATAGTCGAGCCCGAGGATGAACGGGTGCTCGGCCACCCACTCCATCACCGACCGCTCCGTGTACACGACCTTGGCTTTGACCTGGTTCAGCTTCATTTCTTTCACAGCGTACAGCGTGTGGTCGGTGCGGCCGCGCGCAAGGATCACGCGGCCGTAGTGGCCCTTGCCCAGCACCTTGAGTGTTTCAAAGTCGTCGATGCTCGGTGCCTGGTGCTGCACGGCCGCCGCCTGCTGCGCGAACTTGGCTCGGTCCTTTTCACTGTCAGCGGCGAAGTAAATGGCACCTTTGCTGTTCTCGGGCGTGATGCAGAAGACGTACCCAGCCGCGTCGTCGTCGATCAGGCGGATCGTACAGTTCTGCAGGTTGATGTACTTGTAGCTGGCTGCTGCGGGCACAGGCGTGGGCGCCGTCGCGTTGGTCGCAATCTCCTCTGGCTTGGTCACGCGGTAGTAAATGAGGTACGTGGACTTGATCATCAGGCAGTACTTGTGGGAGCCCCAGACCGGCAGCAACTGGCGCTTCTTGCGGAAGAGGTTGATGTACGTGGACGGAAGCGAGTTGATAAAGAGCTTGCCGTCGTCGCTCAGGGCCTGGTCCTTACGGCCAAACGGGTTGAGCACCATGGTTCAAGATGCGGTGAGGAGAGAGAAGACTCAGTCGTCTGCGGATCGCTTGAGCGTGCTGGGTTGCAGGCAGTTTGCAACGCAAGCGGCAAGAGACACAATGCGAGAGGAGCCTCGGCCGGTGGCGGCCTAGCTCGCGGTGATGGGCTCAATAGCGGACGGCAATGCCACGCACAGCAATGCCCAGTGCGATCCCAGCCACACCAAAGATCAGACGGATACACGGCGGCTGCGTACAGCTGGTGTGACAGTGGATGCCAAAGATCCCTCGGCCTAGAGTCCTGGTTCTTGGCCTGCACTCTGAGTCGGCTCGCCTGAAAATAGGATACACTCGCCTTCCTCTTCGACGTCGCCTGTGGCAGAGCAGAGAAGGTGTCAAGCGTAGACATGCGCAGCAGGCATGTGTGTATGAGAGAGAGCGAAGAGATGAACAGAAGCATCGTTTGGTGTGGGAAAGGTACTTTGTTCCAGCGGCACAAGACAAATCTGATTCGGATCGCGAATCAACACTATTCATAGGTTGATTTTAAACCAATCATGTGCTTTAAATTGATTTGATTGGATGAAAATACACAGATCAGACCTCGAAACCTACAAGTTGACCGTATTTTTAGGGACCAAGTTGAAGTTATCAACCACATCATCACCAAGCGTGAGCGGCATCATATCATGCTTGCACTGTTGGATGTGATAGAGCGGCCATCCCTCCACCATTACTGTAGGCACGTTACTTGTTGTCCTTCTTCTCTTCGTCCTTGTCGTCGCCGTTGCCACCAGGCTGGTTGAACTGTGCCATCGCGGCCTGGATCTTCGGGTCGTTCGGGTCCACGCCAGGCAATTGTGTCAGCAGCGAGCCCATGAACGACGCGTCCATGAACGGCAGTGTAGATGCGGGAGCTGGGGGAGCAGCAGCAGGCGTGGTGGCCTCTGACATGTCCACGTCCATCGTCTCAGCGGTGTTCGCTGAGGCAGCAGCTTCCGGTTGCGTTGGCGCTGCTGGCGTCGCCACCGCGACTGGTGCTGGGGCAGGCGGGGCGGCAGCAGCACTGGCCGCCGCAGCCTCTTCCGCAGCCTTCTTCTGCATCGCCTCTTGTCGCGCACGCTCTTCTTCCATCGACACTCGTAGGGCCTACGTCGGGCAGGTACAACATGAGCATACGAATAGTATCAACGAATACAACAGTGCTAGCAACTCACCAGCGCGAGTTCTGGGTCCATACTTGGGTCGACGCCACCGTAATCGGCATAGTTGTCACCACCACCACCGCCCATGCCACCCATACCGGCCATACCACCTTCGTCACCGTGGATTACCGGGGACGAAACCAGCACATCCGACGGCAGCACACCCGCTGGCACCGTGACGAGGTGGCTGTTGTTGTTGCTGTTGGCAGCATCCACGAACGCCTGCAACTTGGCTGCATTGTACTCGATGTCGCCCATGCTCACGACATCCACCGCGATCTACAGTGAATAAATAACAGGGTGAACCCAAGCCTCGGGTACGAAACCCACCCACCCACTTCGTGGTTCCCCCACGTACGTTGTTCTTCTTGAGCAGCTTGCCAATCTTGGTCAGTGTCTTCTCATCTTCTTCAATCGGCGACGCGATGAACACGACCACACGCTGTGCGCCTATAGACAAGTCAAGATGATCAGGCGGCATGCACATTCACGCCAAGTGATACAATCCACTACCCACCCGTCTTGTTGCGTCGGTGCTTGAGCGCGAGCTGCGCGACTTGCAGAGCGTTCGAGAACTTGACCTTGCCGCCAATACTCACGTTGTGCACGGCCGTGAGCAGCGTGCCCATGTTGTCGGTCGGCGACGCCAGCACCTGGACACTAAACAAACCATCACCAGTTCAATATAACAACTCTGTAGTCATCAACACTCCGTAATGTAACAAGTTACCTCTTGCCCGCCATCGTAAGGATGCCGACCGTGCTCTCTGGGTTGGACTGCGTCTTGGCGCCGCACAGGAGGTTGGTCGCGTCGTGCTGCGCTTCGAGACGCGTCGGAATGTAGTCGCCATTTCGCATCCATTCCGAGTTGTCCAGGCTGCAAAATACGAATGCACAGTTAGCGCATGGCATATTCCGTGTATATACCCCATGTGATCCTCTGGGCGCTGCGGTAAACGCACCAGATCATCGTCGATTCGAGCGGCATCTTGGCTACGTTGAGGGTCCCCTTGTTCGTACTCGATCCAAACGGGGAAGAAGTTGGGGATCTATTTGCTAGGTTCGCACTCTCGGTTAAAACCGGTTTGGATAGGTACGGGGTGTGTTAACTTAGTCGAGACTCAATCGTGGCATCAATCAACGAAGGATGGAGACGACAACAGCAATACCTGGCTCATCCACGGTCGCCAGCAGCGCTGTTGCACCGCCCTCCGTGCGGAGTACAAAGCACCACTGGCGAGTGCTGAGAAACGCGTTGGTCTCTAGAACACGCGACGAGTCTGAGGACACAACTCCGTCCTCGGTTTCCACCGGATTCTTCCCTATCTATCAGCCAGCGGCTGCAAGTCCTCACGAGTTCATCCACCAAGCAGCGGCTCCAGATTCTGAATGGCACGCGTACACCATCACCAGCGGATCGAATCCATTATCGAGCACTGTGAGCAAGCGCGTGCTGGTGCATGAAAAAAAGAAGCACCAAAAAGTGACCATCGCGGAGCTCCTCAGCCACAAGCTCAATCATGGCGTGGACAACACGGGCAATATTCGCACGTGGCCATCCGAGCAAGTGCTCCTCTCATACCTGCTCAAGAATCAAGTGTGCGAGACCCTATCGAAGCAGATCAATGGCAACCGTATTCGATGCATTGAACTTGGAGCCGGAATGGCGGGTCTGGCTGGTCTTGGTCTCATGGCGCATCACTCCGACGTCATCGAAGAAATGGTGATCACTGACGGCAACCCGCAGAGTGTGGAGAATCTCCACGCGTGTGTCGGCATCAACATAGCGCATGGTATTATCCTAGGTCGAACGACTCAAGAGCTTCTGCGCTGGGACCGATCGACCCAGTTCCCGTCATCCCGCCAGTTCCAGTTCGATCTGATCTTCGCCAGCGACTGCCTATTCTTCGAAGAGTTCCATCAAGACCTCGCTCACACCATCAAGCAGCTCCTCAAGCCAGCCACAGGTGTGTGTTACTTGCTGCAGCCCAGTCGAAACGGATCGATGGAGCGATTCTGCAACGTAGCCACGAAGGAGTTTGACCTTGATGTTGACACCTGCCGCGATTTCGACCCAGCGATCACGGAAAAGCATGATGCCTATGTAGCGACTCGCCAAGCCGACTACGTGCCCGACGTCCACTTGCCGATCCTGGTCCGCATCCGCAGCCTATAATATATTAGTGTGACCGTCGAAGATGTCACAATTGTCGATAATGTCGAATAAGCGTTTGTTCCCACTTAAGTACGATTCAGTGCTCCCTTTGTTGTATGCAGGCCGATCTCTGCGGAGAAGGAGTCGACTCTTGAGCACGACGTGCATCCGTTCACGTCGGTCGGCGCCCGCGCCGCATCCCCCTTGCTTATTCAATTGGCGCTTGTGAATATTGTACACAGTACACTGCCATCTCGCCGGCATGAAGTCGTCCGCGTCCACGACGTCGCTCTCCAGCACCAGTGTAAGTGGCGCCCTTCAACTTGGTCGACGGTACTGTAGCTGTAGACTCACCCACTGCGCCTGGAATCGCCAGAGCGACGGCCCGCGCTCCAATGTGCGCGTGTGCTGCCGCGTGCGCCCGCACAACGCCAAGGAGCTCGCCATGAGCGGCGCCAAGAAGGCCGTGTTCGTAACATCAAACCAGCTCGAAGTCAAGGTCCCTTTATCCGACGCACCCCAAACGTACCCCACCAAGTGTAACCCCTTCTCTTCCCCCCTCCTTCTACAGACCGCCGACGGCGCGCAAACGTTCACGTACGACCACGTCTTTGACGAGAGCGACGGCCAGCAAGTCGTCTTTGACCACGTCGCACGCCCCGTCGTCCAAGGTAACCGTACCCTTCTCCTCCCATACCCAAAGCCATGATCCAACAAAGTGTAACCCCACACGGTGTGTAAAACCTGTGTAGACCTCATGGACGGGTACAACGCGACCATTTTCGCGTACGGGCAGACCTCATCGGGCAAGACGTACACCATGGAGGGTGCGTCGATCGACGACCCGCAGTTACGAGGCATTATCCCACGCACCGCCACCGAGATCTTCAACAACGTGCTGGCGGCCGACGAAAACATGGAGTTTATCGTCAAAGTGAGCTACATTGAGATCTACATGGAGCGCATCCGTGATTTGCTGGACCCCTACAAATCCAAAGTCAACTTGCAAGTACGCGAGGACCTGCAGCGAGGTATCTTTGTGGAAGGCATGACCGAGATCTCGGTCACGAGCGACGAAGAGCTACTCTCGACGATGCGCGACGGTGCCGCGAACCGCGCAGTGGCAGCCACGGGCATGAACGAAGGCAGTTCACGGAGCCACAGTGTGTTCATGGTGACGCTGTACCAACGGAACCTGGCCAACCAGGCGACCAAGGCAGGCAAGCTGTATTTGGTCGACTTAGCCGGGTCCGAGATGGTGCGCAAGACCCAGGCCTCGGGCAAGCAGCTGGAGGAGGCCAAGACCATCAACAAGTCGCTCTCGGCGCTGGGCAATGTGATCAACGCACTGACCGACTCGGGGGCATCTCACATCCCGTACCGTGACAGTAAACTCACGCGTGTGCTGCAAGAATCGCTGGGTGGTAACTCGAAGACGAACCTGATTATCAATGTGTCACCGAGCAGCTACAACACGCCCGAGACAATCTCCACACTGCGCTTTGGCAACCGCGCCAAGTCGATCAAGAACAAGGCCGTCGTGAACGAACAGCGCAGTGTGGAGGAGTACAAAGCCATGCTGTCCCGTGCAGAGAAGACCATCAGCTCCCAGCAGACGTATATCATCTCACTCGAGGCACGGCTGGCGAGTCTGGGTGTCGACGTGAAGAAAGGAGACGGCGATGCGTCAAGCAGTGTGGGGAAGAAGCAAGCACCACGAGGCAGCACAACACCTGGAGCTGTAGTGACCGAAGGCATCAACCTGGAGCTGGACGATGAAGTAGAAGACGGGGCTGCCGAACCTACCGTTCGTATGCGGCGCTCCTCGTCGATTCGAGCAGCGCAGGCCCTGGAAGAACTGCAAGAGCGTGTCACTCAGTTGGAGGAAGAGCTGAACGAGGAGAAGGCCGAGTCCACGCGCCGAGCACAGGAGATTCGCATCCTCACAGCAAAGGCGGAAGAGCAGAACATGGCGTTGGAGAAGATGCAGGCTGCCGCGGAGATGATGCAGAAGGAGAAAGACCAGCACGCGAAATCGCTCGAGGAGAAGCTGCTTCAGAGCGAACTACTGTGCAACGATCTACGCAGCGACTTTCAACGCCTCACGTTCGAGCACCAAGAGCTGGTCATTCACACGGAAAAAGTCCAGCGCGAGTACGATGCGCTGTTGCATGAGCTGCCATCAGCAGCCACGGGGGCGCCACCCACAAATGCCACGGCACCAGGATCGCCACGCCGACTCACGTCGTCACTCGGCTCCACCGAGACGACAGCGTCTAGTGCTGCTGCGACGGCTGCTGCTACCGAGTCCGCGTCCAGTGACACCACTCCATCAGCAACGGCGTCAACGTCAGCATCTGCGTCGTCGTCGTCGTCGGCAGGCGAGAGCTCAAAAGAGTCGATCGACCTCAAGGCACGATGCCAGGCACTCGAGGAAGAGCTGCGTCACTACGAGAAAGAGTACCGACTTCTCCAGGCCAACACCGAGCGTGAAAAGGGCCGACTGCTGGACGACCTCGAGGGCAAGAAGGCCCAGATCCACGAGCTCGAGATGCAGCTCCACGGCGTTGCCACTCCACCGTCATCGGCCGTGTCCGAGTCATCCTCATCTTCTACACTGACGGCGCCAGCCTCCAGCTCCAGCAACAATACCACAAGCAGCAGTGATGGAAACAACAACCCGGCGTTTGCGACCTTTAACGGGCCCAGCGGCATGTCGGCCCGTGAACGACAGCACATGCGGTCGATCCAGCAAAAGCTCGAGCAGCTCGTGGCCGTGCACCGCCAGCTTCTGCGCAAGTACGCGTCGCTCGAGCTCGAGCTGGGCGAGGCCAAGAAGAAGATCGCGCTGCGCGACGAACGCATCAAGCAGGTCGAGGCCAACAACCGCATCATGGCGGGCAACATGCGACTCCAGGCCGAGAAGCACGTGGAAGAACTGACCCACTTGCGTGACCAGATCGCCGACTTTCGCGGCGCGCAGCGGTCCCATTTCGAAGCGCAGATGCTCCAGAATGCCGAGACAGCGGCCGCGCTCTCAAGCTCCGTGATCAGGACCGTGCGGGGGGGCTCCATGTACAGTGACAACAACGTGATCCGGCCGATCCGTGGCGGTGGTCGGCGGAAGACGAGTGCTGGCGGCGGATCCAGTACTGGTAAAACCACCGCTACGACGCCATCAAGTGGCGCACAGGGAGCCAATGCACCAGCAGCCTCCTCCTCCCTGCAGACCGTACCGTCGCCGTCGTCCTCGTCGGGCGCGGCGTCCTCGGGCTTTCTCACGCGGTTATTCGGCAAGAGCGGGCAGTGAGCAGTACTACAGTGTAGTCGTAACGTTACCGGTAACGAGCAGCTACTGATGGTAGTAATACTGTACCTCGGCAAGTCCATACTACTCGACTACGACTACCAAGTGAACGCGAAAGCCGTTGCCCTAGGCATTTATTGGATGACAGCGTGTGTGTGTCTGTGTGCGTTCGCCTAGACCTTAGAACTGGCGGAACTGCTTGCGCACGTTGATCGGCTTGGTCTCGGAGGCCGCCTCGACCTGGAGCACGTTGAAGCGCACGGTCTTGGCGAGCGGGCGGCACTGGCCGATGGTGACGACGTCCCCTTCCTTGATGCGGAACGCTGGCGAGCAGTGGGCCGCGACGTTCTTGTGGCGCTTCTCGAAACGCTTGTACTTGCGCACAAAGTGGAGGTAGTCACGACGCACGATGATCGTGCGCTTCATCTTGGTCGAGAGCACGACGCCCTTGAGCACACGGCCACGGATCGACACGTCGCCGGTGAATGGGCACTTCTTGTCAATGTAGTGGCCCTCGATGGCAGTCTTCGGGGTCTTGAAACCGAGGCCGACCTCCTTGAACCAACGTGGGCCGTTCTTCTTGCCGGCAAACTTCTTGCTGGCGAGGAAGACACCGTCCTGCTTCTGGAAAGCGCGCTCGGTCTACCGTACACAAAGAGTGAGTACAAGTGAGTCGCACACCACCACCATGCGTCGCGGGGCTGGCGTCGAGAGTGGCACCACCCGAAGAAGAGGGAGGCGGCCACGCCAGCAGTGAACGATCACTGGAGAATCGACAGACTCTCCATCGTGATTGATTGATGATGCTCAAGATGATGAAACAGCGACCGAGCACGTGGGATGTCAAGCCCGACGCCTCGATGCGATGGGATTATAGCCTTGGTGAGCCATCACCTCACCAACTAGCTAGCCACAGTCGTTCATGAGAGCAAGCGATTCCGCATCGCTCCGACTTTTTCACGGTAGGCTACCCTGGAGATGGAGAGAGAGATCTCCTTGCTCCTCCCTGACCACGCACGGTGGATGCGCTCCTCCATTGCGCTCGCCATCCATCGCTGTTTGTTTCTTGATCGTCCACTCGCTGTCGATCGCGCGCTCGCTCGGTATCGGAGGACGCGTCACGCCGCCCTGCATCAGCGAGAGCACGCGAACGTTACCTGGTCAACGTGTTCCATGGTTGTTTCTAGGGCTTTGCTTCTTTGGAGAATGCTATGGGTCGTGGTGTTGGTCAAGGCACCGTGAAGAGCTCCCCACCAGCCAGCCAAATTGCCCACACAAGCACACCAAT
>JAADXF010000755.1:0-12255 GCA_023337575.1 Pythium chondricola | reverse complement strand
CTCTGGCGTCATCAGCCCCGCCGCGACGAACGCAGCGAACCACGCAAACGGTCCGATCAATGGCAGCTCGAGGAAGAAGCCAATCACCATACAGAAACCAAGTCTTGCGGCGTCGCTGCGGTCCGTGTGCCACTCGTACGAATACTGCGCGCTCTTGGGGTTGTAGGCCTTGAACATTTTCAGCCGCGCGATCACGGGATCGTACAGTTCACGCGTGAGTTCACGCGAGTTGATCCAGATGCGGACTGTCTTGACCGCGAGTGGGCGTGTGAACGGCACGCAGAACGCAATCACGACGGGAATCCAGAAGAACGACTCCATGCGACGCGTTCTATGAATGAATGAAGCCACAGTGAATGGCATGTAGTGTTTCAACACGATTGAAGTTGGCTACTCACGTGTACCCGAAGCGGAAGATAGGGATCAGGACTCCAAGCACTGGGGAGATCACGACCACCAGCAGCCCAAAGACTCCCTGACGCACACCCAGCAAGATGGCGTGGTTGAAGTACTCCCAGTCCCAGTAGACCGCCGGTTTCTAAGCATGGAGAAATGATGTTCAGAGTGTGTACTTAGGTGCAGATGACACACGCAGACTCACGGAGCTGATGCGCATTGCGAGCGCTGGGTCGCGATCACGCAGTCCAGCGAAGAATGCGTTCTCAAACAACTCGACGTTCAAGTAGCGTGATCCCGTGACGACTACGAATGGAATCGTGGACCCCATGGCGTACCGCGCGGCGCGGATCGTCATATCGATCCATTCCTGAGGTAGCAGCCACGACAGAATCCATTCCAGCGGCAGGAATAGTGCATGCACCAGTACGACCAGCGCTGTGGACCACAGGAACAGTGTCTTGGCGCTCCTTGATGCAGTAGATCGATTAATGTGGTCGATTCCATGGGATAAGTGAGCAGCGCACATACTTCCAGAATGCTTGGTTTAAGCTTGGATCAGTGACAGCGCGGACGCTGCCGGAAACTGCGCGCGTTGGTAAGGGTCAGCTGATGGAAGGGCAAGTGATCTACGGCGTGGCTGTACCTGCAGCGACGGCGCCGATGACGAAATTCTCGCACCACTTCTTCAATGACATGCTTGGTTCTCGAAAACTTCAACTCTGGATCGCCTGCCCATCATTGAAACAAGGCGGTACTGTTAGATGATATATAATGCCCCCGGTGGTCAAAATGATGAACCCATTTGTCAAGAGGCCATGACATCACCAATGGTGATTCACCGTGCATCCCAGAATCAATGCCAACGAGATGTCGGTGCAGTGTTCACCATTGGCTTGGCGTGATGTCATGAATTCGGCACATGCAAGGGTAGTCGAATGATCCGACGCACTACTTTCACTGTGTACTTGCGCATCCATGGAAATACGATACAATACATCTGCGATGGCGACGACACGTGCGTGAACATGTACTGTACTGTACAATTTGTTCAGTACAGTATGAATGCCTGCTGCGCTGCTTCCAAAGGAGATTGGGTGGTGGAACGTTGCCGCTGATCGTGATGTGCAGTACACGCCAGTCTTGTATATACGAACGCCTCACAGACACCATTTTGGAGGTGAGTTCTCACCCCCAAAACGGAGCCTCACCTGAACAGCTCAGCAGCTCCCACGAAGGTAGGGTGATGGAACGATGCAGCTGATCCTGATCAGTGTCACTCCCGAGTCGGTTGGCTGCAGTTCTTAATGAGCAACGAGAGCGATGAGAATCTTCAACGTCTGGGACCCAGACTCTGGGCCACAGACGCAGTGGCTGATGATTTCCAGGGTTGGAATCCGCTCACTGTTGATTTGATGCATCACACGCTAACGACTGTTTCGAAGGTATTTTTACACTTCACCGATCGCCTCGTTCCGATTCGGAACGGACTGTCGTCAATGCTCCAAGTTGGATGGGTGAGCTGCCGACTTGCGTTCAGACAGTGGTGATCCAGCCACTTGGTTTCCCGATGGAGAGCGGTGACCGATGGCCTCACTCACTGAGCCGAGCACCGTGAAATGGTGATCGGCTCCTCACCAGTTGCGGCCAACTACAGTGTAGTGTAGCGAAGAACGCATGACTTCACACTTTACTGAGTTGCGCTGTCCCCCCGAAAGACGCCGCATTGAACATCATGGAGGTTGTGCGGTCCTGCTCACTGTGGCGGACGTCGTGGGCGTGGTCGCGTCGCTCTACGAATCGTAGAGGCGAGTCGCCAGCCTTGCACGCATACAGAGTACGCAAGTCGCTCAATGCAAGGCACTCCTCATGTGGACCACGATGGCACTAAATCAGGTTGGTGATGATGACAAGTGCTGTGACAGCATTCTTCAGCTTGTGCAAGGTCTCATTCCAGACGGAGACGCGCGAAGGTATCTTCTTGATGCGGGTTTAAACATCTGACTCACGACATTTCTAGAAGCGGATGCAATCAAAGATCAAGCTCAAGCGACTATCGATGCGTTGGAGCAGCAATCGAGAAAACGAGACGATGCCCCATACTGTAGATCTGGCCAGTGATATGACGTGGATTCAAATTCAGACACTCTTGATCATTTGTATCGCATCGTCACTGGCAAACAACCCCTCATCAACACATGTACTCACATCGCACCAACAGCCTTACACGAACTCTTGCTTACGACGTCCAGCCTCACGACGACGGCGCATGAAGCCAAACGCAAACAGACCAACACCCACGATCACACCAGCGATGACCACAGGCAAGAACGACGACGCAATACCCTTGGCCATCTTGTACGTGTCGATGAGCTTGGGCGTGATGGTCGCGCTCTCCTCGCCGATGTACGCAGGTGAGATAACCTCGGCCTTGAGCTTTGGCCACAGGATATCAGACATCGGCGCGTCCTTGGTGAACTGCGACTTGGCCATCGCGTACGACGCCTGCAGACGCTTGCGAGCACGCATGGTCTTGCCCGTACCAGGCTCGATGTCCACAACAGTCTGGTAGCGGTCGCAGTACTCCTTCTTGAGCTCGCCGTTCTCAAACAGCGTCTCGTTGGAGGCGACCTTGCCGTCGTACATGGTGATCTCCACTGCATCGGTCAACGACTTGTCACCGTAGAGGAATAATGGGTACGATAGGTATGCCAAGAAGCCGACGTTGAAGGCCAGCGGCTGGATGCCATCCACAGGGTACGCCGTGCCACGCACCGACTTCCAGTCAGCAGCGCGAAGTAGATCGTTCGGCGGGATGAAACGACTCATCTTGATGCCACTGATGTCGTCCAGGACGATACCAGTGTTCACCAGCGAGATGTTCTGTTTGGCCTGGCTCAGGTACATCTGCAGTTCCTGGATATGCACCTCGCCTGGGAAGCCCGAGATCGATGCACCGTACGGTTCGATGCCGGTGGCGTCTTGGCCGATCACGTCCGCGCACGTAATGTTGGCCGTCTTGGCGTCACAGTTGCCGTAGACCTGGAACGCGTTGATCTCCTCAAGTGTCGGGTTGCGGCGCTTGTCCAACTTGACCCAGTATGGTTGCATCGTGAAGCCGTCGTACTGGATGTACTCGCCAATCTTGGTGAGATCGTCACAGCCAGTGCGTTGGACGTACTCGTTCAAGATCGATGACGGTGGCGCCGTCTTGGAGTAGTCCAGGCCGGAATCCTCAGCCGCACCAGGAAGTGGTGCCGCGCAGAGACCGACACCTGCACAGAACGTGGCATAGGTGCCATCGACGAACGCCTTGGCCTCGCTGGTGCCGTACTCGGCCGCGTAGATCGATTCGATCGTCGCGCACGTGACGTTGTTGATCGCCAGGATCTTGGCACCGAGCGAGCACCTCTTGCACTTGGCCCAGATCTTCAAACACTCGTCACCCTTGCAGTTCTTGCACTGTTCATCCAGCTTGCCCTCGCCCGCGCACTCCCCAACGTAGTTGGAACCCAGCGCCAAGCCAGCGAGGAGACTCGGGTACCCAAGCGCCCACTGTGACATGGAGCGACGCACAAACAAGCCATTGTACTCAAAGCCATCGAGCTTCAAGGCAGCGATCGCAATCGCACCCGCAGAGAGGAAGGGGAGAACGGTACCGCGGATCGCCTTCCACGCCTTCGACTCGTTCGAGTTGAGCCCGTTCACCCACTTCATGATCTGTGAACCGTTCTCGTCGATGATCTCGTCGATCGCATCCACCTCGAGCCCTACACCGAACGAGCCGGTGATCAACTGGCGCAAGAAGCCGCGCTCACCGCCAGCCTGGGAGATCACATTCAAGTACCCAACGTCCCAGCTGACCACCATGTCCTTGTCCGAGCAGCCCTCGCAGCTCATCGTCGGCTCGAACGAGTGGCACGTGTACATCTTGTAGCTCACCTTGTTGCCGTCTTCGAGCAGCTTGACGTCCACGCGGATTTCTCGGCGACGGTATACGTACGGCCCGACCTCCTGGACCTTGAGCTTGGCACCCTTGGTGAGGTAATCTATCGCGTTGGTCACGTTGAACATGGAGAGCGAGTAGTAGTATGGCGTGCACTCTTCGCAGTCGCTGTACCGGTCGGTGAACGTCTCCGCCTGGACGTCTTCTTCCTTGCACGTCGCCGCACCAGTCGTGATCTCGCTGTTGACCACAGAGGGCAGCGCCGTACTGTAGACAATCGAGACGAGCACCATCACTGCACCGATGACCAGTAGCGTCATGCCGGCGCTGCAGCAGCGCTTCTTGCGCTTGTGCTTGCCGTTGTCCTTGCCCACGGGTGTGCCCACACTCTTTTCGAAGGCCTCGGTGGCCGAGCCTGGTGTCATCACTGCTCCGTCCGTCATCGTACTGTGCCGTGTCTTCAGCTGTCGGGTGGCCTCCACCGAGCGAATCGAGAAATGCTGAAGGCACAGCGCCATGTCAACGCATTCGTTGGAGAGAGGGTGCTGTGGCCCCACCCTCTTCTGACCCAGAAGCAATCACCACTCTCTGTGAAAGCTTGCCTGCTCGGCGAGATGCAAGGAGAGAGTGAACAGATCGCTAAGGAGAGACTCGTGTTCTCTTTTTGCTGACATGGGCACGAGAGACAAGCCCAAGAGTTGTTATTCTGGTGTTGATGGTTGGACTTGTTGATGAGCTGTTCATGCTCAACTTCAACGTGCACCATATCCATGTCCTCGTTTAGATGATAGAATCTTAAAACGGGATCAATCTTTTTACAAAGCATACACTGAATGACTTGTGTATATGATGAGGACATACCCGACGTCTGGCGGCGTTTCGTCCAACATAATCAGAGCAATCACGATGAATAGTCTTGGCACCTCCTCACGGCGAGGAGGTGCTCACAAGGTTGCTCAAGTTGAGCAGCTCAACTGAAGATGGAAACCTGCGAAGTAGCCAACCTCAGCTTCCACAATTGCACAGTTGCCTCGCACAGTGGTGCAGACACATGCAACGACGCGAAGTTGTCATCAGTTGAACCTTGCATGTGCTGTTCGACTAATAGGTGAGCCATGGCATCCACGTTGTCTGAGAAATAGAGTACGTTGCTGCACTACTGTATACTGTAATGCGCACGCGAGCATCGCTGATGCTCGCGTGTTTGGAAGCTTGGATACAGTACTACCGTAGTCGAAAGCGTCGTGTCCTGCCTCACCGTGAGGCTGTGTCATGCTGTGTAGCTCGCGCAACTCGAGCTCAAGAGCAGAATTACCGGTAGTCATATAGTAGGCATCAGTACAAAATTACCGGTACAGCACCAGTTTCTTCATACCGATGTCTAACCGGTCTTTTAATATATGGGTCCAAATTGACTTTGTGGACCTCCCAAAAGCTCGTACGGTTGCCCTTTCTGCCGTTTCGTGTTCCCAACCATCACTCCTCTTTTTCTAAAACAGGTCAAACAACCAGCCAATCACGACGCAGTTTCCAGTCTATCAACCAATCAAAAGTGCGCATATCTGGACCTTGTTCACTTTCTCCCCTTGCCCACCAGACAGAATCGCTGAAGCCTGCCGTTGCCCGAGGCGGTTCGACTTCCCATGCCGCAGCCAGTTCTTCCGCCCCACCGATTGCGGCGACCGCGCATGCATACATACATACAGTACATACATATTTACATACATACATACACACTTACACACTTACACACCCAAAGACAGGGAAGGAATCTACTGCATCGCATCATTCCATCGACCGCCACCGTAGAAGGTGGCGAATAACCATCTCCGCTGCCGCCACCACCATCCCCCCAGTCGGTGTGACCAACTCCTCGACCCAAGACCCTCCAAGCACCAGCTGGTGACATCGTCATAGGGAGGGTTTGGTACCATCATTCTTGACCGACTGCACTCCACCTTCGGGGATCCAAGTGCGTACTTACCTCGCGCCGCCGCGATCGCCTGTTGCCGCGCGGAAGAGAGCGCGCGACACCGAGTGCATCCGTCCACCAAATCCATACGCGCCACCGTCGACGTGTACAGTACTGCAGAGCATCACACGGAGAGCGAGCGAGTGAGAGCGATACTGTCCTCTCCTCCTCCGTCCCCTCCCCTCCTCCATTCTCCGCCTCCACGATGGCGGGCGCGTTCCACCTCCCGACCGCCGACGCGCAGGATGAGGTGCCCTCGCGCGACGTGCGACGCGAAAAGTACATGCAAAAGACCCGCGCCGAGGCCGGCTACCTGTTCAAGTACCTCATCATCACGCAGATCGTCGTGTACCTCGAGGCGGGCGCGATCCCGTGCTTGCTCGACCAGCTCAGCGTCGACCTCCACATGAACGCGACGCAGCAGGGCGCGCTCGGCGGCGTCGTCTACCTCTCGCTCAGTGCTGCGTCGCCATTATGTGCTTATTTCCTCCAGCGCTTCGACCCGTGCCACGTACTGGGCGCGAGTCTCATCCTCAACAACCTTGCGACGCTCGTGCTCGCGGTGATCCCCACGGGCCACACGTTCAGCGCCAACGCGATGATCGTCGCGCGCGCCATGATCGGCTTCACGCAGGCGTTCCCGTGCATCTACACGCCGCTCTGGGTCGACGAGTACGCCCCCCGTGAAAAAGTGGCCGGCTGGATGAGCTACCTCCAAGGCAGCGTGCCCATGGGCGTCATGCTCGGCTACTTTATCGGCACCGTCTCCAACTGGTTCGTGCCCGAGAGCTGGAAGATCTTCCAGACCTGGCGCTGGCCTTTCCTCGTGCAGTTCCTGCTCATGTGTCCGATCATGATCGCCGTCTTCTTCGTGCCCAGCAAGCACCTCGTGATCCGCAACGAAGGCGGCAGCAACAGCACAGGCAGCGAAGGCAACCGCTCCACCGAGACGGTGGAGGAGATCCTCGCGGCAGCCGCGGCGGCAGCTGAACAGGAGTCCTTCGATGACACTGAGAGTGACAAGGCTGCTGAGACCATGCCGCTCATCCCAGTGAGCACGGCACTCGATGATCGGAGGCGACTCAAGCGAACGAGTCGATCGACGTCGGGCAATACGGAACTCAACGGATCGTTTATCAGCTACATCGAGGATGCGATCAACCTTGGCGCGAACCCGCCGCTGAGTTGGAGCGGACCCAATCACGAAGAAGAGGATATCCTGCTCGCCAGCGCGTCCATGTTTGGGGGATCCACGCAGCGGGGGATCCGCCAACTGCACCACAACCAGCAGCACCAGCAATTGGAGAACGAGGCGGGCCCGTCCGCACTGAGACGGAGCTTCCCGAGTAATCTGTCAGCGACGTCGGAAGGATCTCCCGAACTCAAAAAGAGCTCTCCGGAGGCAGGAGGGCTCTCGTCGCTCAGCGTCACAGTGATTCCGACTCAGCCGCCTCGATCGGCGTCAGGATACGGTACCATTGACGGCTCACACTCACCTATCAAGTCACCGAGTCTCAGCTACCTGGAAGCATCAATTCTGGAAGAGGAATTCTTTGAAGCGTACGAACAAGGCTCGTTCTCTGAAGGAATCGTCGTGCTGCTCAAGATCCCGATCTTCTGCCTGATCGTGTGCGGCCTCACCGCAGTCTACTTCGTCGTGACTGGTGTCCAGTATTGGAGTACCATCTTCATGATCAAGTCGCTGCATGCATCCAAGTACCTCGTGAACGGTTTGTTCGTGCTCGTCGCAGGCACAGGTCCCGTGTTTGGCGTCTTCTTCGGTGGCTGGCTCATTGATCGGTTTGGCGGCTACATTGGCGTTGAACAGCGCGCCAAATCCCTGGGTATTTGCATGGTTTTGGGTATTATCGCCTTCAGCATCTCGGCCGGTGCGACGTTCTTCGATGACATCTTCATCACCGCCGGTTTCTTGTGGCTGTTGCTCTTCTTCGGTGGATCGATTCTGCCTGCGTGTACCGGTATCTTCATCTCGGTCGTACCCGCACAGCATCGAGCCCTCGCGTCGTCATTCTCCGTCATGGTCTTCAACCTCATCGGCTACTCGCTGTCGCCGTACTTGACCGGACTCGTGATGGAGTGGGTTCTCAGCCAGCAGGGTCAGCCAGGGACTTACTTCGCCGACTGCGACGAGGCGTGCGCGTACCGCGTGGGCTTTCGGTTCTGCTTATTCTGGTCCGTCTGGTCTGTCTTCTGCATCGGTCTCGCGTGGATCATTGCACGGAAAGAAGCCGCACAAAAGGCAAAGGACGAACTTGCTTTCTACGCTGCGCTCAAGTACTTCCCCACGCACGAAGCTTCAACATAGGTCAGACCACCTCTGCTTTCTCGACCACCTCCATAGACGCTGTAAATGCAACGTTGAATTGATTAGCTACACTGGAGCATTCCCCATGAGCAGAGTATCATCACACGCACACAAAACGGCGCTTCGTTGGTCTCTTCCTCCTAGTGCATCCCAGGGATGAGGCGATCGACAGTGAGCGAGTGAAACTTCTCCAGACTGTCGCACCAGCACGCGATCGACTGCTGGAATTTTTCTTCGGGCTTGCGATCCGTCAGCACAAGCGTGTGGTTGAGCTGGTCGATCTTGGCCTCGATCTTGCCGTCCAAGATCAGCGACGATAGTAGCGACTCAACTTCCTCAACTGAGATGCCGTTCAGCTCCCGCGCAATGTACCGCGTGTCCATTCGTCGGTACGGCTTGACGATCTTGAGCAATACTTTGCTTCTAATCGTGTGGAGAAGCCGGTCAATGTGGTGCTTGACGAATGGATCCGCCATGATGGATTTCTGGTTGCGGCTGAGCACGCGCTCAAAGCGCTGAATCTCATCGTGGAGAAACGCGTCCGTCAGCTCGGTCATCGCCGCGATCTCCTTATCATTCTCGTACGGCTTGGCTTCCTGGGAGTCAAACACGCTGACCTTGGACTCGCTCAGCATGTTCGCCAGCACCAGGTACTTGAGACACTGCAGGCGCCGCGGCTCGCCAGCTTCGTCGTAGTTCTTGAAGCTCTCGAAGAAATCCACGCGTGCTTTTTCCCACTCGCGCTGCATCAAGTACATTTTGCCACCGCACTCGTGGATCACGCCCATGATACGCTGTCAATAATCACGTCAGCTCGTGTTGTGGGGACCAAGTAGGCGACTCAGCGTGGCCTACCGGATGCGCGACACCAGATTTCGTTCGCAATGCCTTCTCGTAGATGGACACGAGCTTCTTGTTGTCCTTTTGCGACGTGTACATTTGAATCTGCAGCGCATATACCTCCAGCAGCTATTACCACCATCCATATACATTGTCAGTATGTCTGTCACTGCGGCAATTGCATGGGCAGAAACGCAATGTACCTGTGAGTTCTTCTTGACGCCATCTTCGCTGTCTTCCTCTTCACACGAGGCAATCAGATCCTTCACGATCTACACAACCAGCCACCACACGACGTCAATCTTCACATTGTTGGCACTTTCGCGTCGCGAATCCAAGGCTTGTTGGCGGACCTTGGTCAGTCGCGTAAAGTCACCGATCTCGTACAGCAAATTCCCGAGCTTGATGTTCGTCTTGAACCACAAGCGCTGCGTTGTTGAAGAGCACAGTCGTCTGTGTGAGCCACCACCAGTCGCCACACAAACGACAGACAGCACCTACCTCATTCCGCGCTTCTTTCAATGTCTCAAGCGTTGTCTCATAGAATCGCTGGAGGATCTCCCAGTTCTGTACACATGCACGCGTGGTTAGAGCTACAGAACAGTGCAGCAAACGAGCGATCCATCGTCACGTGCTTTGCTGGTGGACACGTGGTCCAGGATACTGTTGATCCCCTTCTCGCCCACATTGCGCGTCACCGCGCTCTTAGTGTAGCCCAGCAGCTCCTCGTATCGCTCGATCGCCTTGTCATGCTGATGCAGCTCGAAATGGAGCTTGGCAATGCGCTTGAGCGCTTTGAACCCCCAGTCTGATTTCTCACAGTTCTGTAAATCAACCACACGCTCCAGCGCCTCCATCGCCCCGGCGTGTTGCGGCGGATCTTCCTCGAGGAGCGATTTCGCAGTGTAGTATTGGTTCTCTATCTGCACGTGCAGACTCGTGTCGTCGTCCTCCATCTCCTCATCCTGGTCGCTGTAATCAAACTCGTAGTCCTCATCGTCCGACATCGTCTTCATCAAAGTGTGATGATGGTCACAGTCAAATCTTGCTGTCCTAACATTCTCATAAATATACCCTCTAGAATAGTTTATTTCAAAAATGTACGCAGTGGTAGCGCTACACACCCACACAAAACATCAAGAAAACAGAGAAAAGGCACGCAAAACGTAAATACCGGCAGGCAATCAGAGCAGCTTCCGTACAAAGTGGAGAAGATGGGTGAACAAAAGAGAGAGGTTAGGTGACGAGGAAAAGGGTCGAACACACACAATTTTCGGATCGAACATACAACCACATCAGCACCAAACATACAACACCGAGAGTAAAGTAGATGACATAAAGAAAATCGAGGACGCGAGGCAGGCACTCGTCCACACAGCTGACGCGTGGATCGTGTTGGGGCGCTCTCCCGCGGTGCTCGGCCGTCACGAGCGAGGCAGCGAGGACAGTATCATGTTGGCTGCACCAGTGGCGCAGGTGGTGCCAGCAACGGCGTCAGGTTGTTGGCGGCGGTTGCTTCGTGTCAGTGGTGGTGGCGTCATGTCAGCGGTGTCGGTGGTGCCGGCTTGCAGGTGAGTACGGTGATGGTGTCGTGTCGGGTGTGCGGGTCATCGTGGCGGCCGCGTCACGACGGTGGCGGTGGCATCGTGGCGGTGTCGGTGGTGCTGCCGTGCGAGTCATGGTGCTGGTGTGTGTGCTGATGGTGCGTTGGTGGCGCCTTGTTTGGCGTGCGGATGGCATTGCTGCTGCAGAGGTGGCGTCTGCGACGCTGTTGATCAGGTAGTGATGGCGCTGTCGTGGTGGCTGGGGCGGTGCTGCTATGATCATGGTGATGCTGTCGTGTGGGCGCTGTCGTGCTGCTTGGGTGGTGCTGTCGCTGAGGTGGCGGTGGTGTCACGTCGGTGGTGCCGGCACCGTCGTGTTGTTAGAACCAGTTGCGTCGGCGGTGCCTGGTGGGCGAGGACGATGCGGACGTGTTGGTTTGGGTTGTGCGGTTGGGCTGGTGTCGTGAGACCGGCCATGTTGGCGCCGTGGGCGCAATCGTGTTGGCGCGGTCAAGTTGGTGGTGACGGTGCTGTCGTGTTGGCGGCGTTTATTGTCCAACGGCCCTCAGATGTTCAATAGGTATGTGGCGCATTCCCTGTCTCTCATTTACTTGCAACCGTCTATCGTGCTGGCTTATTGTGTAGGTTATACAAGCAATATACGTAACTTTACGTTCTTCAAATGAAAGTGTGCGACAATCGAATTCAGCGACAACTGCGAGGGCGATTACACAACGCTGAAGCCGACATGGTGTGGCGTGGAGTGACTGTAGCTGTACGGCGTGGTCACGGTGAAGACACCGTAGCTGCAACAGCGTGGTGGTCTGTGTGTGCCGGTGGTGACTGGAGCCGAATGGTGTGGTTCACCCGAGGCGGTCGCCGCTAGAGGATCGACTGGAATGTTTCTGGAGCTCGTTCGGCGTGGCCCTCGTCACGTCGACGACGCAATGCATTTGGTGGTTGCTCTTTGCTTCGTTCTGCATCGCGTTGGCGCGTGTGGGTTGACTGCTGGCCCTGATTACGGCCACCATCGCGCAACTGGTTATGGTTACGATGGCGCAAAAGAATCGACGGTGTACCCTGACTGTACTTCACATCGCGTCGACGCGAGACGATCGATGGTAGACCCTGGTTATCATCATCATCGCTCGATTCCTGCAAGTCGGCATCGGCTCGTTCCTCTGCGTTGGGATCTTCATCGTTCGATTGGTGCAGGTCTGTTTCAACTCGT
>JAADXF010000754.1:0-12258 GCA_023337575.1 Pythium chondricola | reverse complement strand
GACGCACTGCGAGAGCCACCCGTCTCGACACCAGCATCGACAGACGGCACCGCCGCCTCGAACGAACCAAAGTCGCCACCAGAAGACACCTCGAACGACGCCTGGCGTGATCCGCCCGATGCAATCCACGTCTCAAATGTGTCGAAGCCTGCGAATGTGGTTGACGAAGAAAACCCTTTGGTATCGAATGCGGTGAAGGTTGTCGAGCTGCAATCTCCATCAGCTGGGAAGGTGCCGAATCCGTCAGCGCTGGAATCGTTTGCGAATCCATCCATGGAGGGTAAGTCTCCAAAGCTCGATGATCCGTCGAAGGATCCGAAGTCTCCGAATCCGCTAGTGGAGGTCCCAGGAGCCTCTGGCGCACCTGAAACTCCGAAAGCGTCGAAGCTTCCAAAGGATGTGTCGCCAAAACCTGACGCACCATCATCTGTCGGAGGCTGATCCTCGAACGCACCAAACGCAGAGAACGATGCAGCTCCCGTTCCAGACGCTGACGCCTCGCTTCCAAAGGAGTCGAACCCGAACGCTGCGGTGTCTGTTGAGCTTGCTTGGAACGAGTTCGACTTTGAGTTGACATTGCTTGGGTCGAACGACTCGGTCTTAATGTTGGCATCTTTTGTTTGAGTGTGTGGGCCCTGCAATGCTGGCCGAATCGATTGACTGGATTTGATTTTCTCCGTCTTCTTCGATGTCGGCGAATCAACGGATTTCGAGGAGCCTTCTTTCCGCAAGGATGAGGTCCGAGACCCAAGCTTCTCGTCCTTGGGAGCGGAGAGCGGCTCAACCACGTTTGTGTCGGCCACATTGACATCAGCGTCGTTTCCAGCATCCATGGCGCTGAACGTAGACGTCTCACACAGTGCAAAAACATCGAAGAGCAGCAAATCCGAGGCTTCCGCTGGCGTTGATGACGATGGAGCTGGGAAGAAATCGAGAACGGACGCTAAAGAATTTCCATCATCTCGACTTTGAGCCTCTGTAGTAGATGCCGATGAGACGGCATCGGTGCCGAAGAAGCGGGAGGATGTTCTTGAAGACGGCATGGTCTCAGCTGGTGGTGACGAGACTGGAGAGAAAACAAGCAGCGATGGAGGAGATGGTGGGCGTGGCTGGCTTGACTGTACCTCCGACGAATTCACAACTGGCCACGGATCACTTGATGATGGAGACGCGACAAACGCACCAAAATCCGAGGTGAAGACACTGGAAGCACCTCCGGAATCACTAAAATCTCCCCAGGCACTAGTGACCGGCTCCACCGAACCCTCCAGGCTTGACTGGGGAAACGTCGTCTGAATATCGAATCCGACCGAGGTGCTCCATGCTGAAGTGCTTGATACGGGGCTGGGAAAGGCTTCACTCTTGTTTAAATCCTCGACCGTCGGGGAGAATAGGCTGCGACCCGGGGTTTCGTAGCGAGGTGATTCGAATGAAGATGACACCTGGTCCCCAAGTGATCGCTTCAAAACTTCATTTGACCCCGATCCGAGGAACGAGCTTTCTTGAAGAGCCGGGTCGCCAGACATCGACTCCGCCGTGCATTGTGGTTGCAAAGTCGGAGGAAACATCAAGTCGGGGCGATTCGACCCGCTTGCTCCAGAGTCTGAACCACTGGATGACGTTTTGATCGTCAGGCTTTCGTATCGGCTTGCCACACGGTAAGCGATTGCAGTCGGGGCCACTTCAATCGTTCGACGAGAGTTCTCGACCGATGCCTGCTGCACAAGGCGATCCCTCTGTTCCTCGAGGCTACGTCGTTGAAGTTTCAAAGCCTGAAGCTCGCTGGATAGACCTGAGACACTGCTTATTTGTGAAACTTCGTGACCGAGACTCGAAATCTTCATACAGTGCATCCTCTCAAGCTCAGATATCTCGTTCCGAAGAGTCTGTGCGTGCTCACGTAAGAGACTATGTAGCTGGTCGATGGCCGCGGTATCGACATTGACCGTCAGCGATTGAGGCACTTTGATCTTCAGATCTTGAACTTGACACACCAAGTCTTCGATAAGGCGCTCGACATTTCGCCTTGATGAATCTTGCGTTGACTCGACTTGCGCAGCGGAAGATGCCAGCGTTTGACGATACCGGTGGTGTTTTTGGAGAAGATCAACGGACTTGTTTGCCGTGGTGAGCTTCTCGAGGTTGGAAGACGCAGCATCCACGGAGTGGAAGCCGTGATCTTGCAGAAAGTCATCAACCGACAGCCGAATGGATGACCGATGCAGGGGGTTTGGCTCTGGCATCGATGTGATGCTTGCCCTCTGTGCTCGCCATGCAGGTGCATTGAGTTGGGGAAACAAGTACACTGGAAAAAGAAGCGGTAGCTTCGCAAGCCCTCTCTTCGTGAGGCAGACAATGAGGTGCATCGCCAGTGCAAACTCGGTGCGATCAACGTAGCTGCCGCATCGATCGTGAAGGGAGAGCGATTGCACGAGGTACACGAGCGCGTCTAGATCCTATGATCATATATATCGGGGGTGTAAGTGATCGGTCACGTCTATTGAGTGAGAGTCCACACACCTCCCGCGCGAGTCCGGCCTTGGCGTAGAGTTCCATGGCTTCCTCGTGGGCCACAAAGTCGTCGCCGTCCGTGTCCAGCGACTGGAAGATCGCGAGGTAACGAGCTTCATCAGTATCCGTCATGGCATACGTGTTGACGTCGACTTGGTCCTCTAGAAAGCGGCAGTGTGAGCCGGGGACAAGTTCAGGAGTAGAGGCATAACCGAGGAGGTATCGGACCTGTAAAATGCGGCGGAGCCAGCGTCAGCGTCGCCGTGCGGGCGAGTACATCGCCTCCAAAGATGTCATGTCCTTGTTGCGCCAAGCTGACGAGTCGAAGCGCCGTGAAGAATTCCTCTCGACCCAGAAAGAGCTGCAGTTTCGAATCGGCGAGCGTCCAAATCTGCTTCAACGTCGGCACTGGCAGCCCCGTTTGGCCAAAGAATGCGACCACTTGCACGCCTTGGATGCGCTGCTGCCTCTCCACGTCGGCGGCGAGGAAGAGCCGCTCGTACAGCGCGCGCTCGGCGGGCCGCGTCAACATACAGCTCGCTCCTGTGGCCATGTTGCCCTTGAAGGCAGATCCACGTCCATGGAGGGAGGCAACGCCTGGCGTGTCCAACTAAGGTTTTATTCCAGACACAAATAACCTCGTTGGTTATGTTGCGATTGAGGTGCGTTAGCGCATGTCGCAGGTACAGAGTACCGTGAAAGTCAGAATAATCGGAGCAGTTTCGAGAATCGAGTGTGAGCCAGTGGTTGGTTTTGTGTGGGGAGCTCTGGCAAGGACTGACGATGTTTTCGTTCACAGTCATTCGTGAAACATCCTCCTGACCGACAGCAGTGCCGCGATCCTGTATGCCCGTATCGAGATGATAGGAACAGCTTCTTTCCCCAGAAGATCGACTCTGATTAAAACTGAAAGACCCGACGTTCTTGCCAGGGCGTTGGTGATGGTTTGATCGATACGAAACCCCGCCGAATCGGTGCGTGTTTGTATGTATATTTGCATATGTGTGTGTGTGCCTGTATGTATATATTGCACTTGCGTGTGCCTCGATGCACACCAGTGTGTCTGCATGTACAACGGATCCTGATGACAAAGACAACTTAGGACACCTTCCGAGAAGCTTTTGCTCGTGTGGACTGCTTTGTATTCATACTGCCTGAATCCGTTTACGAATGCGGCATGCGAGTCAGTGCTTTGTGCGGGAGAAGCCTAGCGTTGATGAAAGAAAGGATATTGTGTCTTGTTTGACGGGGTGCTCGCACCCCAGATGAAAACAAAATCACTTTCTGCTGCCTTCCAACTGAGCTTGCGCTTTCATCTAGTCGATGTCGATGTGTGTCTTTTGCAATGAGGAGGTGATGATTCACAATTGCATAGTTCAACTGAAGGCTTCCAAGCCGCTGTTGATACTAATCCATCAAAGTCTTTCGCTCCTATCTGATTCTCATTTGCAAAACCGCTGTGTGTGTATATCTCCGACTGAGAGAGTGATGAATGGAATAAAGTGGGAATCTTTCAGAATGGCACTCTCATGCCATCTCATGTTGAGAACACCATCCAGGTCATCCTTGCTCTGACTCTCAGCGTATGCCATGCATGTTTGTGTGTGCGGATTGAAAGGATGACAAGAAAGAAAATCCAACGCTGAATCCTCCGTGTTGATTCATTTCTATGAGCTTTTTAACCCTGATCAATCCGTGTGCATGTGTATGTGGGTCACCTGTGGACAGCCGTTGAGGCTCACCCGCGTGAGCTGTCCACAGTGTGTCCCCAGTACCTATGTGTGTGACTCCACGGCAACAATTCTTCAGAGGACTGTGTATTGCCTTCAATCACAAAACCTCTTCTCTAGTTGCCAACAAGAACTCCCACGCACAGGTGCGACCGGTGTTCGGAACGCCATCCGCGTTCAACGCAATTGGTTCTACGGACGAACGGCGCGCCTGTGCGACAAACTTATTCAACCATCTACGCTCTAGTACTTATCACTGTTGCAGTTATGATATGCAAGTACTACATACTCAGTACAGTCTTGTAGTAGTCGTCTCCAGCTTCCGATCAATCGAACACCAATTCTTATGCTTACCTCACAGTGTGCTGTTGTGTGTTGTCTTGCTGCGTGGCGTTCACCAGAAACAGAATCCGATGCCGAATCTAGTCAAGGAGCTTGGACGCCCTCTGCGAAGAACCATACTACTAGTATACAGTAGGCGTACGACTCTGTCGCCACTTGAGGCAAACGACCAGTCCAGAGTACACATGTACAATGCCCTGTCCTGCATCGGACCACCGCAGTAGTCATGGTGCCGGTAGCGTTACGTGAGTCGTGGCGATGATCTTATTCCTTGGGTAGTGAGCCGTCGCATCCAGTACATGAGGAGACATTCTGTCACCTTCGCGCCTTGCACAACGGTGAACCCTTCGTGGATCTGGACAGTGGAAGCAAAGATGTGCGCCTCAGCTCCGCGATTGACAGCAGCGAGTCAGTTTCTGTGGTCGCATCCAATGTTGCAAACTCATCGACAAGTTACAAGTGGACGAGTCCCCAATGGGGACTCGTCCACTTGCCTTCTGTCCACACGGCTGCGTCACAAGACTCGGCCTCTTGCTCCACCGAGATGGATCCATCCTCAGCGTCTGGTGGTCGCATCCTGCAGCAGCATCCGGAGTCAAACTCTTGGACAGCGGCTCGATTGGATCAATCTCCGTTTGGTAGATGCATGCAACAGCATCCTTTCGCATGCTTTGGTCTTACCGCTCGACTACAACGCGAATGTAAACCTGAGCACATTTTGATGTGCCAACCGAGCTCATAACTTCCGCAGCACGTCCTAGCGGCATGTTTCACATAAGCCAATGCCTTATGCATCAGCCGTATGCGGACTGGAGGTGTCTAGACAACAAAAAGTCGCGCAGTTGCAGGAAGAACGGCGACTCTTCTCGCTTATTTCGTGGCACAAGCCTAGGTAGTAGTGGGGCCTGATCGACAATCAATACCACGCAGTCATCGCCACGAGGCGAATCATATCAGCGTTCCGTCAATGACATGATACACGTCTTCGCTTCCAATTGAGCGGCTGCGAAACGTGTTGAGGACGGCATCATCAGATAATGGCACTGGAAGACGGCATCATCAGATAACGGCTTACATGTAAATCTTTGACACCTCATCAGATAAGACGGCAGTTCCTCCATACTGAATCACCACAATCCGCTCCGTGTTCGCGTTGCTTCCTCAATCGCAGTGGCCTGCATGTACGCCAGAGTCGTATTGTCCAGTGGAGAATTGGTGCCAGTCGCATCATGCTCCTGGTGCTCGGATCCGACTTACTGTTGACCGTCTGCACACAAAAGGACACAACCTATTGTCTCCATCACCCCGAAATTCCCGCATCACCTGATCGCGCGTGTGACGGAACACTTGGCTACATCTTGCGCTCCGCGTGCGCATTCGCTGTGGGGCTGCAGTTCACGCGTGCGTTGCGCAGAGGCGATGGCAGGGCAAGTCTGGCGTTGATCAGGCCACGCTGGACCGCTTCAACTTGCCCGCAATTCTGAGGATCGAGTGGCTCCCACGTTCGATTTGTTGACCGGATCCGAAGTTGATTGGCATCACTCATTTTCGATGCAACCCTTGGTATACGAACATCCACGAAAAGTGTGCAATACACCCAAGCTAAAGAAACCTGAGGATAAGAACGGTGGCTCTTGAGTGATGTCATCACTACTAGAGCTGGTGGCATTAGCTATGTCATTGACTATTCAGAAGTGCATTTTAGCCAATTGCATAGGGCCGTTTCGTGGCATATCGTATCCAATGACATCAAATCCAACGTCCGTATTTTTCGGCCACAGAGTCCAGTGGTCGGCGGGATCTTGGATTTCTCGAGCGCTTTTGAGCACATCGCAATCTGCACCAGGCCAACTCGAGCTCAGCATCGCAGTCATGGCGTCGGAACTTTTCGCGAGCTACAAGCAATGGGCGGATGCCACGGAGACTGTGTTCCTTGACTGGGTGGACCCATCGGGCAACTACAAGTCATCGCCAATGGCCGATTACCCGCTCGCCAACTTCTCCTCAGCCTTCGCGATCTGCGTTGCCTACATCGCGTTCGTTGTCTTTGGCACAGTGAGTCCATGTTGATCGCATGCAGTGATTGCCTCGTGCACTGAACATTGGTGGTGTCTTCTAGATCCTCTTCAAGTCGGGCATGCCTGCCCTCAAGACCAGTGCGATTCAGTTCGTGTACAACCCACTCCAGGTCGTCGTCTGTGCGTACATGTGTGTTGAAGCCGGTGTCCAGGCCTACCGCAACGTGAGTGCTTTCGTGGAGACCGATGTATTGTGGCAGCATTGTCGTTGACCGTGTTGTCACTCTTGTAGGGCTACACCGTCACCCCGTGCAACCCGTACAACAAGGATGCCCCCGTCATGGGCAACGTCCTCTACCTGTTCTACCTCTCCAAGATCCTGGACTTTATGGATACGTTCTTCATCATCGTGGGCAAGAAATGGAACCAGCTCTCGATCCTCCACGTGTACCACCACTTGACCATCTTCTTCGTACGTGGGTTTCCGCTGGCTGCAAGGCTAGTAGCGTGTGTACTCACCATTTCTCTCTGTATGTGTAGATCTACTACTTGAACTTCCGCACGGCCTACGATGCTGACATCTACGCCACAATCATCCTCAACGGCTTCATCCACACGATCATGTACATGTACTACTTCGTGAGCGCGCACACCAAGGAGATCTGGTGGAAGAAGTACCTCACCGCCATGCAGATGATCCAGTTCCTCACCATGAACGTCCAGGGCTACCTCATGGTCTCGCGCAAGTGCGACAACTTCCCGCCAAAGATCCCGGTCATGTACCTCATCTACATCCAGTCGCTCTTCTGGCTGTTCATGAACTTCTTCATCCGTTCATACTGCACCAAGCCTCGCAAGCCAGTCGCGGACAAGAAGAAGGCCCAGTAAACGCGTCAGCTAAATAGGTCGACTTTGTGCCTCAATTTCGATCATTGAGGCGTGTTGAATCGCTAGAGTAGTGTAGAGCTCTGCGGCATCGGAAGCGGCGACTGCGGAGGGTCGTTACTGTCGCCACCCGCACCGCTTGCGTCAGCTGAAATACAGTACAGAAACCCTGGCTTCCTCCGTCAGTACATACTACTGTACATTGTGGTGCAGTTGCGTTTGCTTTGCATGGACACATCCGCCTGTGTTGTCCTGTGCATACTTGTAGTAAGTACCCTTCGCTTCACTTCGATCGATGGCTACACTGCGTTGGATTCTGGTTGCTGTCTCCTCTACACTCAATGCACGAGCGACGTTGCCACACGCATCCACACAGTCACTGCCGCGGATCCGCATCGACTAATACACCTCTCCATGCAGCAGCCCTTGCATTGAGGATACTGTACAGTAGTGCGTTGCGCGCGTCCAGCATCATGCTGCGCATGGCGTGTGAAGCGATGCCATCAACACCTTTGCGCATATGGTGTCCACGACAATCACTCTCGATTGGCAAAACTCTTCACCAGCCAGATCATCCGTCAAAAATATTCCAAGCTGGTGTAAACTTTTGACTGAATCGCCAATGTTTTTCTATAGTACTGTTGCATAAGTCTTGTACACTGTAATATGCGGCCTACCATACCGTTGCTGCCCGACTCTGGTGGTAGCCACCACCATCTCTGCTGGCACACGCATCAGTCAGATCGTCGAACATTTACGATTCTTCCGCGGCGTTGAAGCGAGCCTCGGCGCCACGTGTCTCTCCTCCGCGTTCTGTGTCCATGACGATGGTGGGACTCTTGGATGTGGACGTCGACGCGTCCAGTTTCGACGCCGCGATGCTCTTCCTTGACGACTTTGTGGCCAGCGACCACAACCCGATCGTGCCAGCCTACGAGCAGCTCCACCAACCACTCGCTATTGCAACGCACGTTGGCCCCACGATGACGCCGACGCCAACGTTTCCTGCCGACCTCACCGCGCACTTGCTGGACGAGCACGCGCTGCTGAGTGGCCTACCAACGCCGTCGTTCTGCCTCTCGCCAAGCAGCGTCATGACGCCAGTGCCGCCACCGGTACCGAGCTCCCCGTTGCGCATCGTGCCGCTCGCGGTCGACTACTTCCCATTGGGCGTGGACTTTGACGGGCCGATCTTCGCGACGGCGGTACCACCGATCACACCGCCGCCATTCTTTCCCATGGCCATCACGCCGTTGAATGCACCACTCGCTGGTCCGATTGTCAAGAAACCGACCAAGAAACCAAAGCGACCACCGGCATACAACTCGAACAAAGCCCGCGAAGAACGGCGGCAAGAACTGCTGTATCTGCGCCGCAAGGTGGTTGATATGGAGGAGGAGCTGGGCCGCTTGTCCGAGAAGAGAGCGCGCTACGTGTCTGCATGCTTGCTGGCGAGTGATTCATCACCACCAACTTCTAGATCACCCACTGCCACTACCGCCACCACCGAGCCACGCAAGCCAAGCGTGTGGGAGGAGATCGCCGCGCATCAGCTTGAAGAACGCCGACGGGCAGAGCGTGAGAACGAACAGCTGAAAGTGGTGTTGGAGACGCAGCTCAAGATCGCCAAGAGTCTAGAGAGCATTCTCAACAAGCGATCAACGCTTCGGGTACGTGGCTGTGTTATCATGATGTCGGTCTACTGGATCATGGAACTGATTTGGACTGAATTGACTCATGTATAGGGCATGGAGGCGTCGGGTCTCGGCAAGCGAAAGCGTGTGTTCGCCAACACGGCCAGCCAGACCGACAAGGTCATCTTCGATGAGCTACTGCTCGGTGTCGAGCGCTGCTACCTCGAAATTGAGGGACTGTTCGATCGTCTCCAGATCGGGCCGCTCGAGTCGTCGTTCCGCGACGCCCGCATGTGCGATGGCGAGAACGGCATGTACATGGAGATCTATGCCAACAACGTGCTGCCGTTCACGGTGCACACTGCCGGCCAGGCCGCGTGGAAGTACTTTGCACACAACATCAACCACTTGCCATTCCGTCAGTACTACGAACGCATTCGCGAGGACGAGTTCGTGACCGAAGACACGATCGTCGAAAACATTGGTCTCGAGTTATGGGCCAACAACACCAAGGCGCTCTTCCGTCTCAAGCAGGTGCTTCGGCGATACGTGGAGGAAGACCGCGTGGTGATCGTGTGGACATCGATCATTGATCCGATCGAGTTTGCCGAGAAGCCCTTCACAGGCTGCTACTTTCGTGAAAGCGGATACATGCTGCTCAAGAAACCCAAGACGTACGACCCAGCCGGGTACTCGGTGCTCAAGACCTGCTACGTGATCACGCCCGAGTTCAGCAGCGGATGCAAGTTTGACGAAGGCGACGAGATCATTGGCCAGCTCACTGACTTCGTGCTCAGCGGCACCGCTGCAAGTATTGCGGCGTCCCATCAAGTCATTGAAAACATGCTGCTGTCCGAGGCCCTCAAGAAGCCTGCAACAACAACAGCACCTGCACCCGCGACGTCCGCTGTGTAGCCATGTAAACTTTCTATATTCTACACTTGCACGTGACTGTTGACCATAGTGGCGTGGGCGTGTTCACTTCTAAATGAAAACGTGTGACCATTTATGGAATGTAGCCATGTAAACACACGAGCAGATCAAGTCCATCCAAGTCAGACCTGTTCCAGTTGACGTTGAAGTCTTAATTCCCCTACCCCTCAACCAAATGTTGAGACGGCAAGGTCGTCTGTGATTGGCTCATTCAGGAGCTCCTGCCGTCTAAACAATGAGAATAATTGTTTCAAAAATCAACATTTGGCAGTTTTTCCGCTTGGGGTGATTTGACCTGCGATGAGTCAACTGAGTCAACTTGAATAGGCGATTGGTGACGTGAGTTGCACGAATGCGGGAGATTGCGGGTGCGATTCCACCAGCGATCGCGATGCCTCCGAATCCTTGACCCCGTCTGCGCCATTGGCGTCGCTCGGTTCCACGTACAGTACCGTACGGGTGGGAGAGTGGGTGGTACACCAAGTACAAACCGATCTGCACCAGACCAAAGGCCAAGCCACCTGCATTCGGGGCAAACAGGAACCAGTCCGTGGTCAGCAGACTGTAAATGATCCAAAGGAAGCTGCTGATCGCGGCTGTCATCGCGAGGTCGATCGGAATGAATTCACCAGAACGAAGTGTGAGCACGAGCGACAAGTTCTCGACGGGAGACACGAAGAACACGAGGATCAAGGCAACGCAAAACGCTGCGAAGTGGCATCATATCCAACTGTTCGAGAACAAAAGTAGCCAGCAATGGCGTGAACGGCGTCACTGTGGTCTGGAACGCGTCTTGTAGACACGCTAGATGGACAGCGCGAGTTCAAGCAACAGAATCATTCTGACAGAATGGCCGACGAGATGGTCGCAAGAGTGCTCACTACATCAACGAGGGTAGCGATTGTGGGCACCAGAGCGTAGCGCGGGACCACGATGAAGAGCAAATGCGCTAACTTCCTCCGCAGCACCCTGGGACTTCCTGCCCTGACTGGATGCACGCACACAAAGGATGGCAAGGTAAGTGTGCCGTATGCACAGGATCTGGTCTTTGCTTAGTGTCGACTTGATTACCCTTATACTTTGAGAATGGTGTATCGGTACTGGTACCCAGAATCAACTGATAGGCGACTTTAGTGGCACGAATGCTGGTGACTGGGGCTGCGCTTTCGATCCTACGAGTGAACGCGAAGCTTCCAGGTCCTTGTCGTTAACGGTGTCCGCGTCGTTCGATTCCACATAGGGATGCGAGCTCGGGTGGTACACAAAGTACAAGCCGATTTGCACCGAGCCAAGCACGAACGCCCCAGCGTTTGGAACGAAGATGAACCAGTCTGTAGTGAGCAGACTATAGGCGACCCACAGAATGCTGTTGACCACGCCGGATGAGACGAGGAAGATCGGAATGAACACACCGGATCGATGCTTGAGCACGAGTGACATGTTCTCGAATGGAGACGCGAAGAAGATGAGTACAGTGACCACACCAACGTAGCCGAACACGTTCTTGACGCTCTCGCGACTCTGATTCGTGTAGCCGAATCCACCGACGAATGCGTACACGGTGGATAGAAGCACTATTGCACCGAACGCGGCAAGAACTCTGTTTGCGAAGATGCGATCAGTTGTCCAGCGGTAGTAGATCACGGAATAGATCGCCGACAGAACGACGCCAGTGAAGTTGCACACAGCGACAGGAAATATGTTCTTGTCCAGATATCCGTAGATGGTCCTGGAGCCAGCGTGGGTGAGTCTAGCATTCTCGACGTGCTGAGGGGATCGATGACGTACCATATCCAACTGTTGGTGAACAACGCGAGCAACGGTGTGAATGGCGTAACCCCAGTCGTGTAGGTCTTCAATATCTGGTGGATCGACGGCGCTGGTCCGAGCAGCAGCACAACCAGTGCGATCGTCGCTAGTGTGCTCACCACATCAACGAGTGCACCCATTGTGTGTGATCGATCGCGACTTGTGTGGGACTGCCGCAATCTGCGAATGGCGCCACGCACGATATCTCCAACCGATGAAAGTTACGACTGAATCGTCGCCCATCCTTCAGATCGAGCGACCTTTTGGGCCAGTGCGGTACGGTACCAAATGGTAACCATTCGGACAAAATTTGTCCGAGAATGTCCGAATCCCCGAAAATAACCTAAAGTAGTGTGGACCACATGTTTTCCCACACAAAAGTGATCAAAATGATTG
>JAADXF010000753.1:0-12261 GCA_023337575.1 Pythium chondricola | reverse complement strand
CGTGCCCAAGATGAAGAGTAGAAAGCAGCTTTGACGGGTTCTTACTGACTCAATACACTGGTATTACGGCAGTTATTATTATTGAGTTGGCGTTCATTGCCGCGACTATTATTGGCACCAAGGTGCGGCCAGTATCATTGCTATTGTATTTGTCGAGCCCTGGTGTACAGCTCGTCTCTAGGCCCAGGGACGCCGTCGGGATCACTTGAGCTGTACACAACTTCGATCAGTGAGTTGCCTAGCCAGTCCCAGAAGGAACCGATGTTGTGGATCGACGAAAAGGTGACGCCAGACGCTGCGCGTGAACTCTCGAGCAATTCTTTCGCGATGATCCGTCGAACGACCGAGCCTATTTGGTACAACACGCTGTAAATTATCCAAGCATCATCAAGGCTTCGATACAAGAGCACCACTCACGCCCAGAAATGTTGCGATCAAGCAATAGCACTGCGATATAGACGCACACAAAGGTCACAAACACTGTCAGTTTTCTGGAGAGCAGTCGGAACTTGCGCTTCTCCTTGAGGTCGCGGATAAGGAAGTCGCGGGGCACAGTGTCGCTAAGAGTCTTCGCAGGGTTCAGCCCCATCGGCGCCCGCATGAAGCTGGGCATCCGGTACATACTCTGTGACGATCCGGGGCGCATCATGATCGTTAGTGCCGTTGTCCGCGAATGGTGGAATGAAGCAGCGCGTTGCGCTCCATTTCCGTGACGTGTTTGTCGTGGTCGTGAATCACGCCACAAGCTATTTTACGGTATCCACGTTCTTGTATAGGGATATCTATCTCTAATAAAGGAGTATTTTCTTGTATAGGAGATGAGCTCTTTTAGAGAGATAAACTTTTGGAGGGAGAATCCTGCTCGAAGTCAACGACCATGGATGGAGAGCGGAGCGGAGCTTCGCGACCGAAAGCCGCGCCGGCAACGAAAGGTAAGGCGCAGCCCGCCTCACACATCGTCCATAGACAAGCCCAGCAACTGATTATCCTACCGTAGTCAAAGTTGTCGCGTCACGCTACGCACAGGCGCTCCAGCAAACCAACTTGGACGCCAAAGTTGCCGTTTCCGCCAAGCGAACCGCGACGGCTCCAGGGCGCAGCGGTAGGCCTACAATAGCCACCGCCAGTGCGTCTGTCAAAGCATCCGCGCAGCACGGCGCAGTGTTGAAGTCCGGCTCGCAGGTGCGGCCTGGTGTGGTCTCTACTGTCGCAAAGCCTGCATTTCCATCGACGCCGATCTCGTCAACGTCAAACAATCCTGGCTACTCGACCAGCGGCTCTGCTTCTGATTCAGGCAGCTCGTTGAGTATCAGCGAGAAGCTGCGATTGTATCGAGCCGAGAAAGCGTTGGCGAAACAGAATGGAGCGCCGGCAACTAGTATCAAAACGACAGGACGGCCGACTCCTAGGCCATTCAATCCACCACCAACCGCTCCAAGACCGACACTCCTAGATAAGATCACGCCACCAACAGAGAAGGCGCCGTTGAAGTCCATGAAAAGGCCTGCCACTGCTCAAATAACCACGCCGACCGCTCGTCGCGTGACGACACCGACGAAGAAGACAGGACGAACGACCCCAGGCACTGCCACCGTAGCGGTACGAACCAAGGCGAGTGCACCAATCAACACAAGCGCTGTTATTCCATCGGTCGCAGTCGCACGAGGTATCGTGTCGTCGATCGAACAAGAACTGGAGCTGCTGGAGTGTTTGTATCTGCAACTGTGCTTCACAGAGGCGAAAGCAGCCGAGGCGTTTCGGACACAAGAGCAGAATGCTGAGGTGCGTCCGCAAAACAGTCTCACTACTGTTGAGCATTCGCGGACTTATTCTTGATCTGTGTATGCAGCGTCAGATGCTGACTGCGTGTGAGATTCTACAGTCCAAGCTGCAAGTCCTCCACGACACGTCCATGCGTCTTGATCGCGAGTTGCACACACGAGATCTTGAACTCCACCTCGCTGACCAGGCTGAGCCGTCCATTCGCCTTGCGGCAATCATTCACGGCTTTAACGACGATTTGAGTGTGCTGACACAATCGCTTGGAGCTTCCCTGCAGCGGATGCCGACCCCAGGCGTCGTCTGCAGTCCACCAGAGCTCAAGCATCAACTCGAGTCCCTGTCGACAACACTGGTTACCTTTTCCACTCAGTTGGAGACTGGTGGTATGGGCTCGAAAGTGTCCGACGCACTCAAGTTCACGGAAGGTATGGAGACGGCGACAGAGCAAATGGGGTCTTTGTTACTGCAAGTCGGGCACCTACTCGAGCAACTTCACCTCGAGATCAACACGGAAGCAAGTCTAAAGGCGCACCGTATCCAACAAGCACGCGTCGATCGCACGGCACTGGCATCTGACTGGTGGTGATCACGTACATCACTTTACTTGTATCCTCCAGTCGACTGCCGAAGCATCTTGATCCAGCTATCCCGTTCTTCGATGCTCGTAGCACGAAGTTTGAAGATACGCCCAGCGTCGGCGTGGGAAGATCTCCTGCGAGCATTTTTGTCGAAGAGACCACGCTGTCTTTCGAACACGTGCGAGCTCTTCCCGGGAATGATCTCAAAGCCTTCTCCAGCATCAGTGGACGGCTCGACACGGCACCTATGATGGCGCCGTGAGTGCATGCATTTTCAACGGGAGCCACAGCGATCCAAGAACCACACGTACCCAGTGAGATGGAGCTCCTTGATGATGCGACCTCGTTCGTATTCGTCCTTGGTTTTGGCGTACATCAAGCTGGCGCCGTTCAAGATGAAGTACCGTTGCTTCCAATTTCGCCGGCCAAGTGGGTTGAAGGCATTGCCACCGCCACCCTGCTTGACCAAGTACCCTTGCAGCTGCAACGGCGCGGCATCCTGCGCAGCTTCAATCACCTTTTGGCTCGGCAATTGCACCGACACGAACGCGGCTTCTTCGAGCAGCTCGCGCTGCTTGGTCGCCAACTGGTGCATGCTATCGAGGTCTTCGATCGCCCCCTCCAGCATTTCCTTGCGCATCTACAAGCAACCCAGTGTGAGGTCGTAGATCCGTTGCATCGGTGGTGGTAAAGCTCGCGTACTGCCTGCAGCTTGGCTACTTCGACAAGCTGGCGGTTGACGTCGTTCTGCGCATTCATCGCTTCCTGCAAGCATTGGGCTCGTCAGTACCAGACACGTGTCCACCAACCACTCCAAGATAGACACGCACTCGCTGGAAGAGCATTTGGTTGTTGTTGGCCTCGTCCACCTTGCTCTCGTTCTCTTCGACCTCATCCTACATAGTCGACACCTATTTGTCAGAGGACGGAAACTACCAATCAAACAAAACTCGGCGCCTCTCACCTCGAGTGAAGCAACGTCTCGCTCGCGAATCTCCTTCAACTCGTGGACAAAATGCTTGAGCTGCGTTCGGATCACGCCGTGTGAGAACTGCGCGAGCTCTTGTGTCTGTGGAAATGAGCCGTCAGATATGCGCAAAAAAGAACGAGGATCAGTGTAGCCAGCGCACACCTTCACTGGCCCGCGCGCGCGGTCCGTGTACTCGCCCATGAGGTCGAACAGATAGGTTTGGTAGTTGTGGAAGAAGCGCTGGAGTGTCAAGCATGTCAGCACCAGCAGTGTATCATTGAATGCAGTCCGGACTCACTCACCTTGAACCCAAGCGACTGCACGGCGAATCCTTCATCGCGTTCGTGCGGTGGGATCTCAAGGTGGCGCTCCATCTTCTTGGTCATCTCGGCGTGGAGCTCCTTGAGAAGCGCACGGCATTGGTCCGACGAGAGTCGATTGTTTTCTTCACGGATCTTGACATAGAGCGAGTCGACGAGGTCCTTGAAGAGTTTTTGCAACAGTGCGTTGAGTTTACCCGACCGCACTGGCATTGTCCGCAGGTTCATCTTGGCAATTCGCTTGGCCTCGACGTGGACGCTCTCGAGGACGTTACTCTCACAAGGTAGCTCAATGGCTGGAAGCGGCTGGTTGGGCGCGAACAGTGGCGTGTAGTCATGGAGATCACTCGTATCTACGATGCCACTGAGCTGCTCGGCCATCCGTGACTTGTACAACTTGATCGCCGACTCGACAATGTTCAGACAGCAGTTGTGGATCACGTCCTTCCACACTCGGCTGCGGAAGGCCTGGTATACATTGGGTCGATGCGCAAGCATGGACACGAGGATCGATCCGAAGAGCGGTCCATTGAGGAGCACACCCTTGGCGTATTTGTTTCGGCCACTCTCCATGAGCATGCGCAGGAGCTTGTCAATGCGCTTGGGGTACGCATTCAAGTCAGGAGATGACACAGGGTAGCACGATTGGTCCGGAAATGCAGCGCTGAACTGGTTGGCGAACGCCGCATAGTGTGGAGGCTGGCTAGTCCATACATTGCGCAAGTAACTGAGCTCGACTTCTTGTGTCGTGAGGTTCTTCTCCTCCAGCACTTCCTTCAGCTGCGCAGTGGATGCGTTCTGCATGAGCCACAGCAACTTGGGGCCGTGCGGAAAGACTAGAACAAGCATATTTATCAGTGATACATCCGATCACAGGAGCTGTGATATGGCACGTACCGTACGGCGTCTTCACTCCGTCCGTGTTGTCCTCGACAGCGAGATACGTAAACGGATCAATCACAGGCGACGACAGCAAGCCATCGGTGTTGTGGATCACCACGCTACTGAGTCCAACGAAGAGTGAGTACAGGAGCTTCTCCACGAGCTATAGCATGGCACGAGGCAGTGAGTAATGAGCGTTGGTGCACATGATCGTAGGCTGTGTCTCACCCAGTTGGAACTAAAACCCGGACGATCGATGAACGCGAGGTACTTGGCGTTCGAGTAGTTGGCACGCTTGACATAGAGCCATACGCCGCTGCAGCACAGTCGAGTCAGTGCGCATTCTTTGGTATGAGCAAAGTGAACCCAACGGCATACTCGGCCTTCTCTCGTGACGGGAGATCGACGGGGTTAGTGACGAGATTTGGCTCGGAACTCGAATTCTCTTTCGTAACCAAGTCGTGGACGAGTGCGGTCTTGCCCGTGGCCTGAAGAAAACCTCGGTCAAATTCAACGCTTCAATCGATGAGGTTTGTGCAGCTACCCACGCACTTTAGCACCGTGAATGGTCACCACCGTGATCGGTTCGGCTAGCTTTTGCAGGAAGTTAATGGCCTCTTTCTCGATCTGGATCTCTGCCGTTTCGTAGTTGACGTGCAGCAGGCGCCCAGCGAACAGGAGCTCGGGCGCCGGCACCATTTTCGTTCGACCGAAGAGCTCAAGTTGTTCTGACTTTGGCCCTGATATGGTTGCATTCTCTTATTTCGGTACCTGTAACAAGTATTAAACCAGACTTGTTAGGTGTATTTTGTATTAGTTATGAAGAACCCGACTTAGTGAACTTAGCAGGGAGTTGAAGTTGACCAGTCGCGCAAATCCACCTCCAGAATGGAGACGCTCCTGCTCGATGATGCGACGTATGTGTACGAGCGCTACCAGGAGATTGTATCCGAGAAGCGGCGGCAATCGATGTGTGGGAGGGGAAGCGCTTCCTCTGCGCCTGCAGACCAGCGATCGTGGTCCCAAATGGTGGATGGAAGATGGGAGATCTCTCCTCTTGACATGAGAGTCCAAGTCGTGAAGGCTTCACTACACCAGTTGGCATCGCATTGCACGGAGTATCTATGCGATGAAGCCCACTTGGGTGATGAAACAGCTGGCCTAGAGCGAGGCGTCGGTAGCGTCGAGTCCAAGCCGTTGCGTGAGGATCAAAGCAGTTCCCCACAAATGATTAGTTCGGACACGGGCCACTTCCCCGACCTCCCTCCAGCGTCGCAGCTCACTATGAAGCTCTTTTTCCGGCTTTGTCGGTCGCTACGACATTCAGAGCACCACGACCGCAGCGTACGCGCCGTCTCGACCGTTGCTACCAAGATCCCGACCATTTTAAGCAGTCTACCTCCGTGTGCTGTATCACCCGAGGTGGCTGGGAAAGCAAGCGATGCTCACTTCTCAGGAAGCGTCTTCAAAGAACTGCTCGACGTCTTTGGTCGCGTGCTCGGTGAAGGAAAGAAAGCGATCGGAGAGAAGAACGAATGCCATGTCGAGGGGAACAATCGGGCGCAAGTGATTGCGGCGTATGTGGCGGTTAGCATCAAGTTGGGTCGATTGCGAGAGCTGGTGCAAGCTCTCATCCTGCTCATCAAGTATCCGGACACACTCGACACGGATCACATCGTTCAGCTTCACAGTCTTCTCTCGAGTCTGCACACGTACGAGCCAGAGCCGATCGCCGACCCGCTGCCAGAGTCTGAGATCACCGCGACAGGGTTCCTCCTCAGTTTCGGGAAAGGTGATCACGGTAAATTGGGACATGGGCAGTGCACTCACCCGACGTGCGCCGAAAGCAACTGCACCGAGAACAAGATGGTTCCCACGACGATTGCTTCGACAATGGGTGTCCAGTTCGTGAAGATCGACTCGCTCTCAACTCACAGTATTGCTGTGACCACGAAGGGGGAGGTAATGGCATGGGGTAATGGAGACAAGTACCGGCTCGGACATGGAACGGTTGCGAAGGAGTACGCACCCAGAATCATCGACTCGCTCAGCTTGAAGGGAAAAGTGTCCGACGTCGCGTGCGGTCTCGGCCATACCCTTGCTCTCATGAGCAACGGAGACATCTACGGATGGGGAAACGGTTCAAATGGCCGTTTAGGTCTCGGAGACAACAATGATCGATCGACTCCTACGAAGGTGGCGATGAGCGCCGACCCCAGTGAACGCGGTCCGACGCAAAGAGATCATGGTAGCGCCCCTGCTCTCGCTGTTCGCTCAGTGATCTGCGGCGCATCTCACTCGTTGGCGCTGACTATCGATGGTCGAGTGTTCAGTTGGGGAAAGAACAATCAAGGGCAGTGTGGCCATGGGCACACGAACGACCAGTTCAACCCGGCGGAGATCACAGTGTTCCGAAACGAGATGAATGAGCGCATCATCCATGCATCTGGAGGCTGGGAGCATACTCTCTATTGTTCGGCGTCTGGTCGAGTATACTCGAGTGGATGCGGCTATAAAGATAGTCGACGAACGGGCATTCCTCCGGTGTTGGGCCACGGAGACAACGAGAAGCGACTAAAACCAGCCGTGATCCAGGCGTTCATCGACGCTAGCGAAGAAATGGTGCGGGTCGCGTGTGGGTGGGACCACTCACTTGCGATATCTTCTCACGGTGCTCTGTACACTTGGGGGTCCGGTGCAAACGGAAAGTTGGGGCATGGAGACGAGGAGAACTGCGAGGTCCCGACGCTTGTGCGCAGCTTCTGTGGTAAAATCGTGAAGGATGCGAAAGCAGGCTGTGAACACACTGTTGTGTTGACCGCAGATCACGAGCTCTGGACGTTCGGACAAGGTGATAGCGGTCGACTTGGTCTGGGTGATGCGGCTTCAAGAAAGCTTCCTACCAAGGTGGATGTGGTCACACATTGTGGCCTCCATCCGGTTGCTATCGCTGTGGGCGACAAGTACAATCTCGTCATCGCTGAGGAAGTTGACGGCGGTAAAGTCGGGGGACAAGCCTCTCCGCGCCATCGTGAAGTAGGCACCGGTCGTCCCCGGCATCGTGAGTCGCGGCGTTCTCGCAGATCCGTGGCAACAGCCAATGCTCTCAAACAGAGGGAAGGGCTTTCTCGGTCAGATCGTGGAGTAGGACGCATCCAAGATACTCGAGGAGCATCAGATTTACCGCTACCAAAGAAGCAAGACGAACTCGTCCTCTTCATTGCAGAAGCAGCCAAGCGGATTGCAACCAGATACTTGACAGAGAGCGATGAGGATGGCTACGCGCAGCATCGGACTCTCATCGTGGCTCCATACAGCGTCGATGTGTGCGGTGACACTCTGCAGAACCTCGTTGAGCTGATTCAGCTGTGCCATGCCAATGCCCAGCGACTTCAAGACAAGAAAAAGCGAGCAGTCGTGCTTGCGTGCTTGAGGTTGTTGACGGTCAATATCTGTTTCTGGCAGCCCACTACACGAATCCAGGAAGAGTCAAGTCGAGATGGATACGACCACGAGCGCCAGATTTTTAACGCAGTGCAAAAGCTCCTGGACGACCTCACCAGCCAAGACGAAGAGGACGTAATCACCCGCGAGTTCTGCCTTCTCATGAGAGTACGTGGCGTTCTATGAGGTACACGAGTACGGGATCACTCACATGCGTGGCTTCCAGCGTGGTGCTCGTTTTTTCTTGCCGACAGTTGCAGACCGCGAGAATCGCTTGTGGGAGATGCTGTCAAGTCCGTCTAAACAAAGCGCATGCGATTCCGAGCTTTTGTCTCAGCTGCTGAAGGTAAGAATCCACTCTCCATCGCTGTAGAGGTCGGCTGATCTGTGACGTTTGATGCATTGCCTAGGATTCCGTGATAGGTGAAGTCGTACTCAGTTACTTCACGTCACGCATACGAGCCCCGTGCAATCAGCTCAGCTCCGCAGTGTCGTCTGAAATCAGTGATCCTCCTGGGAAGACTTCTACAGATTTTATCGACCGTCTCGTGAACGTCATCACCAGTTCCACTACTCTTATGGAGAATTCAAGCATGTGCCAAGGCGTCGGTGTCATCCAGGCCCACTTGTTCGCCGTGGTTCAAGCCTCATTTCGCACATCAAACGCTTCACTCATTGACGAGTCGAGTGTCAACGCGTTGGTGAAGTATCTCGCAACGGTGTTCGAGAGATCCTTGGCATTTATCAAGACCCTCCACCAAGATATTCGTCAGGGGGCACTCGTGGAGGACGCGTCGTCTCGGTATCGCTTTCTTGACGGCATTCTCCACCCTGCGCTTCATATGCTCTTAGCGCTCTTCGAATCAAGCAATGCGAGCACTCTCGAAGATCTGGTTCGGGAGAGACTTCTCCATCGCGGTGAAACGATATTTCGTTTACTCGACGAGATCGAATGGAAGACGGGTGCATCTGAAGACAACAACTCGCCGAGCAACAACAAGAATACGACGCGCGTGTTGGTTGAGCTCGGTGTGGCATTTGCTGCTCTGTGTGGTCATCTATCGAGCCGTGGAATCAGGTCGAAGGCAGTCGAGACCGCGAGCAGAACGGAAGAATCGTGGCAATTACTGCATGAGCTGTGGAGTGCAATCGACGTGACGATCGATATGATCGAGTTATCAAAGTCACATCAATCGCTGGAGGACGAAGACGATAGCCGACTTGTTGCACTTCGGCATCTTGAAGACCTAAAGGACGTGGAAACGCTCGTGGCATCTTCATTGTGGCCAAAGGCTTCCCAAGTGCACGCATCACCGTCTAAGACAAAGCTAGCGGCACTCGGGCTCGTGATCATTGCGCTGTACTCGGGCATGAAGCTCAACTTCAATCAAGCGCTTTTATCGGAGCACAAACAATCATGGGCAGTCAGCAACGCTGCCTTCAAGTCGTTTGCATCTTGCTTACGTCACACTCGGGATGCTGACATTGATCTGCATTCAGCATTGGACCGAGCAAGATTTCTTGTGAGAAGCGTGGCGCCAAAGACGAAGCTATCAGAGGAGCCGAGCCAGTGTGTGAGCAAGTGGACAGCGTCGCTGGCCCGGTTTCTCACACTCCCAGCGCCTCGTGCAGACTCAATCGATCTCGATACTTGTCTACACTTACATGGAAGGTGGAGCGATCAAGTCATTGCAAATCTGGCACAGTTCGCTGAGCTGCTCCAGCAAGTCAGCTCTCCGAACCTGAAGAAGATTCTGCTTTCAAGGCTTCACAATGCGGTTATGACTCTGCCGACGTCGATCAAGCCGAAGACTGCCAACGAGGAAACTCATCTCAGCACAACAGTCGATGCACTCCTCAGTCAGATGACGTTAATCATTCGTGATCCGCTGTACTGTGCCGAGTCGCGAGCCAATGCGATCGGCGTCTGGCTCTGGGTGATCAAGGGCTGCTGTTTATCTCGAGCGGCACTGGTAGAGTTTATCACGAAGACAGGCATTGTCAGCACTCTCAGCGACGTGCTGCTTCGGGATTCGAGATCAGACTGTGCGGACTTTGCTCCTCAAAGAACCGATAGTGGTGTGCGATCCATTCGTCACGCAACATCGAAGATTCAGCCGGTGGAAGAGCTGCTTGATGGTGGTGAATCGGACACTGGTCTCCGATCAGCAGTGCACGAATTATTTGCCAGCATTGCCAGGATCCTGTGCCGTCTTGATGTGCAGTCTCGGCCCTCCACACATCCACTTGGAGCAGCTGTGGGTCGATGGCTCAATCGACCCGCATCAGCTGCTCGACCAGGTTCGTCATCCCCACGCAGACGCAACACACTACCCAGGAGAGCCGATGTCACACCAGTCAGTGAGATGGCAAGTCTAGTGTTTGACACCGTGCTGAGTGATCTTCGCGTTCAAGTCACACACAACAACACACTCCTCAACATCCAGTCACCATTCAAGCCTTCGTCTGCACAACATACCACTGCTTTCCTGCTGTCAAGCCCTCTGTGGACATCACCAAGCAAAGGCCACATCGTCAAGTCCGTGAAGCTTCAGTCAAGCTCAACTCAGCCGATTACCTCGTCCAGCATCAGCCACCGATCCGTCTCCAGCTGGATCTTCATCGAGAATACTCAAGTGACGGCTCAGACAGAGCTTCCTTCACAGACCATCATCAACAACGTTGTCGCGGTGGGTCAAGTGGGCGATCGATCTCCAGAGGCTGCAATGAAAGACAGTGCGATGCTTCTACGTGCAAGCGACTGTCTCCAGCTCATTGTCTTCACAGTCCATGATTCTCACATGCCGAATCTCGTCCATATCGGTTTATCTGTCAAGGGTGAGACTAACGACAACGGTACAAGCTTCGCGACTCGTGTGAGTAAGGAATGCGTGCCCGTGGGCCGCTGGATCCATCTCTTGATCATGATAAGTGATTGCTTCGAGCCCAAGTTGTTCGTCAACGGAGTCCATGACGCGTGCGTGAGGGAAGCATCATGGATGGAGTATACCTGCTCCAGCTCACCTACGACTCAGATCGCGAGCACCCTTGTTTCTGTGGATTCACACACGCAAGCTGTCTGTGGAGGTGTCCCTGACGCCAAGCTACTTGAGACGATGGGATTCTCGAGGTCCGCTCAGCACATTCCGTCAGCGTCAGCGAGCGAGGATCAGCCCGTTCCAGCCTGTCAACTTGGCATCCTGGTGGATGATGTGTGGTTTTTCGATGAGATCGATGCCAAGTCGGCTGCAGATCTCTGCAAGCAAGGTCCGGCGTTCGTTCAAGTCAATCGGGAACACCAGAATGCGACGCAGCATTCAAAAACCACCCAGCTGCTACACGACCTGCTCGAGCTGCACCCTTTGAACGGCGAGCACCCAACGCAGGTCGGCGAGTCTGTGCAGGCCATGTTCGAGATGCTAGTGCAGTCGTTCCGTCAAAGCCTGGTGAAAGCAGACATCGACTCCGCCCAGTGTGCTGTGGAGGTCTTGGAGCGGATACTCGTCTCCATAGTCCCACCTACATCCAAGATTCTTGATCAGCTCGGCCAAAACCTGACTCTGACAGTCAGTGGCTCCGCTGGACTACACCAAGACCTTCTGAGCTTCCACACGTTCAGCGCTCGAGCTGGGATTCAGTCGCCCGTTGTGGCTGCGTCGCTGACTGCTGTGGTTACCTCTCTTGTCGAGAGGGGCATTCTCGACTTGAGCGCAACTCCGCGAGAAGCACTTACCAGGGTGAACAAAACTCGTACGGCAATCCAGGCTGCTCTCACAGCAATGTTGCAACGCCTCTGGTTTCAACCGCGATGGAACCTTCTCATCACAGAGCGTCTGGAGCAGTCGCTGGCACGGCTGAGCAAAGTTCAGTCATCGTTGGACAATCAATCTGAAGACGTGCTCAGCTGTGACGAGGCATTCATCTCAATACTGAGCTGTACCCCCAGCACCGATGTTGAGGTCTCCTCAACAAGACGCACTTGGCCTGGCGTTCGCTACAGCTCCATCAGTTCGATTTCCGAGTCTTCGCTTGCAGCTCTCTGGAGAATCGCTTCTGGTATCACTGATCCCACGATCACACTGGCTGAACAAGATGGAACTGGTCCCTTGACCGATGTCCAAGTCTCCAGAATCGTGCGCCTGCAAGCAAAGGCACTTGGTGCTCTCCTGCTGTGTGCATCGGAACAGCATGACGACCGACCTACCCAAGACCATCTCAGGATGCTGTGGAATGAAGAATCGCTGACAGTCTTACTCCGCCTCGGTACGTTGTCTCGCGTCGACGT
>JAADXF010000752.1:0-12295 GCA_023337575.1 Pythium chondricola | reverse complement strand
GGTCATCTTACTCTAGTGTAACGCCGTCTCGACAACCCCTAGCCCAAGCGCAAAAGGATGGAACTTCCTTTGGAAGTGAGCATGGATACACAAGAATACAGGTGGCGTACTTTTTGAAAGATCCAGTGTCCGACTCCTACTTCGGCTTCCCACTCGTGTATCTTCGCTCTCGCCTTTGCTCGCATCGACGACCAAGTGCTCATAGCGTCCCAGTGGGCATTCTCCTTCTTGCCTCTCTCCAAGAGCTCCTTCTCGCCCCAGCTCGTCGTCTCCTCGTCGTCATGCACGCCAACATCGTCGGAATGAAGTGTCACAAGCGCGATGGAAGCCTTCGCTCGTTGTACGCATCGCCACCACAAGCAGCCGAGCTGGCGGGCGTCGACGCCAGCCAAGCCCAAGACACCAAGCACTCAGCGGCGTCAGCACCGAGCGCGAGCGATACCATGGTTGCAGTGAGCGAGCAACCCTCTGATGACGTGGCGTTGGTGGTTCAAGAGATCCCTGCCGCGAACGACAGCGCCTTCGACATATTCCATCTCGAGTACCAGATCAGCGATCTCAAGCTGAAGCTTGACGCCCAGCGAGAGCAGCATGAAAGTTCAGCTTGAAGCCCAGCGCAAGCAGCATGAAGTCCAGCTTGAAGCCCACCGAAAACACAAGGAAGTCCAGCAACAGCAGCAAGGATTCCAGCTTGAAGCCCAGCGACAGCAGCACGCCATCCAGCAGGACTGCAGCGCACTATCGAAAGCCGCAATGTGCTTTTCATCGGCTGCAAGCGTTCATCAGAAGCAACCTCTGCCCAGGGTAAGCAACCGACCACTGACTACCATAAGCTTCGCGATCGGCTCACGCAAGGGACCGAAGAGAAGGAGTCGCTGGCTGCGGACCTGAACAGGGTCTCAGCGGCCAACCAGGACCTCAAAGCTCGGCTCACGCGTGCGACCAAAGAGAAGGCGTCGCTGGCTGCGCCGTGACGACAACCAGGTTGAAGGGCCTCGACACCTCGGGGTGGCATGGAGAGCGGGTAGCACGAGAAGATCCTGCACCAGCAGGGTGTGCTCGTCATCGACTCGTTCACGAACCACTGGCGTGCGCGTGCCTTTATGCGCCCGCACGTGCTTGCGCACCGTCGCTGGTCGCTTGCTGTGATAGTCACAGTGTTGCATAGGGCAATAAAACTCGCCTTCCTCGCGCGCTACGGTGTACTCTCGGCCAGAGGTAAGCGTGGCCGACATCGTAGCCTGGTGCTCGTCTTCGACGTGGAAGTCCCTGACGCGCTTGTTCGAGAACGATGCGGTACAGTGGCTGCAGTTCCACACCTTGTCCATGATGGCGCTCGAACAGAGGAGTCGTCTGCGTTGCTGCGTCAGAGCTGCGTTTGCGCTGCGATAAAGCGCACGCGGCGGTCCCGACTTGGTCACTTCACGGATGTGTGGTCAGTTCAGTGCCGAATTTATTCCCAAAAACCGAAACTCGGGCTCGCATTCACCCGAAGTACACTGCGCTCCACTGTAAGTCCGACAAACCGGCGCCAACCCCGATCGGAATAACTAAACTTAGTAGGGTTTCCCATACCAGCGCGCTAGAACCCACACCCAGCGCAGGCACTATTTTGGGTGATTGCCCACACCACCCACACCTCAGTGCGGGCGCGCTGGGCTTGTCCCTTGTATAGGTGTGACTCTGACAGTGCTCGTACAGATCCACGTCGATTGCTTACAATCGTATGGATTTGTATCTACAGTCGGTGACAGCCGAGACTCAGATGATTGTAATGCTCGGTTCCGATACAATTTCTGTTACTTCCTTGACAGTCCGAGACAGTCGGTTGCAGCATGGCGACTCGAACACCGATACTTTCACGCACGAACACCGAGAAAACGCGAGTACCGTGGGTGGGGGTGAGGTAGTACCGTGACCAGGTCTTCCGTGGAGGCCAACTTTCGCCTCATAGTCCGCGAAAATAGACTTGTTTTCAGTATCGAAAAACTACGCGATTCGCGAGAAAAAATCGCGTCCAAGTCCCCGATTATTGACTTGCCTTCAGTATGCAATTTTCATACAAACAGTGACAGTCGGTGGCAGTCTCCGTCAAGATTCAAAAGTATACAAACGTCGAGTCAAAACGGGAGGGGCATGAGACGACGGGGGGACACGATTTAAAACAATAGGAAATTGGCTCGGAAAGGGGGGGGCACGATTCTCGGTGGGGCTGGCGTCTGAAACATCTTGATTTTAATATATAGTGTCCCACCCTGTTTATGGACCCTAAATCCGTAGTTGTTGGCAATGTGTGTGTTGTTGTTTGGAGGCGGTTTGGAGGATGGTAGTACGCGAGTTGGTGGATCCAAGACGTTTGTAGGCGTGTGCAATGGCATGGCCGAGATGCGTATGCAGTTTGTTTCTACGTGCAGCCACAAACAACGAAGTCGCAGCGGTTGGTCGCTGACGAGTGCGAAACCGTACTAACGTATCCATATCCAATCTAGTGCACTGTCGCGTGCATCTGAGATGTGAGCATCGTGCTTCGACACTCCCATCGAAACCGTTCTCCCAGAACACAGCCCCCGTGAAGACAGAATATTGACCCCATGAAGATAGAATAGTGGAGGAGAAAGATAAATCGAGACGCTAGGCCTTTCCTGACACGAGGGTATTGTAGAAGTCTCTGTAACAAGAATTCCGCATGACGATTGGATGAAATACGAAATCAGGCCACATAATTGGCTAAAACATACCATTTGTCCCGTTATAAGACAATGTGATTGATTGAAATCATGCCTATACAATGTTTTATTGGTCAAAATGACAACGTATCCAAGGGGGGTGATCGAAAGAAAGATTTCGGCTTTTGGCCACACCAACAAAGAACAACCCCAAGCTCATCATGACGGAATCGGTGTTCGGCCTCGTCGGCAAGGACTTTGTGCTGCTCGCGGCGGACGCCAAGGTGGCGCGCTCCATTCTCGTGTACAAGGACGACGAAGACAAGGTGCGCTGCATCTTGTTTAATTCACAGTATATCCAATCACCACCAAAGCTCACGCATTGCTACAACATCAGTCGGTCGAGTTGGACGCGCACAAGGTCATGGTGGCCACGGGCCCGCAGGCCGACCGCGTGGGCTTTGGCGAGTACATCCAGAAGAACCTCAAGCTCTACGAGCTGCGCAACGGCGTGACGCTGAGTGGCCACGCGGCGGCCAACTACGTGCGCGGCGAGCTCGCCACGTTCCTGCGCAAGTCGCCGTACCAAGTGAACCTGCTCATCGGCGCCATGGACCAGGAGACGACGCCCGAGGGAAGTAAGGCGAATGTACCATCGCTTCACTGGATCGACTACCTGGGTTCGATGGTCAAGGTCAATTTTGGCGCGCACGGCTACGGATCCAACTTTTGTCTCTCCATTTTCGACCGCGAGTGGAAGGTGCGGCGTCACTCTCTCTACTTGTATACTGGCATCCAAAGACTCACCCAATATCATGACGATGATGCCACAGCCCGATATGTCGGTGGAACAGGCCGCCAAGATCCTCAAGATGTGCCACCACGAGCTCGAGACGCGGTTCCTCGTGCGCAATGGCAAGTGGATCTACAAGGTACAGTACAGTACGCTCTACGGTGGCGCACTTGACCCACTGTATGAATGGTACTCACGTCGCTATGCTCCTATCTACTGTAGATCGTCGACGGCAACGGCATCCGCGAACTCGACGTCTAAGCCATACACGCGTAGCCTCACAACGTGGTGCACCTCATTCCTCCTTCACAACCAATCCAACCCTCTTAACCAGCTAGCCAATGCTGTGTGTGTGTGTGTGTTGACTTGTGTGTGCGTGCACTACGTCGCTCCCAGCCCAGTCGTGTCTTTCTCGGGTGCTGTCGGGTCAACCAGCTTGCACTCATGCGCTCATACTACGTACTACGTAGTAGTATTAATTGAGTAGGTAGTTTATTGCATGCAATCATCAGGTCGTCTGGTCTGCTCTACAGGAACACGGTCTTGCTACGGTCGGTCTGGTGTACGAGCGCCATGCTCTCGATCTCCATCTCCTCGAACGGCACGAGCTCGCTCGTCTGCTGGAAGTCCACCGCAAGACAAACTCGGGGTACTCGCCCACGCGTCGCATGACCACAGCAGGACCACGAAAAAAAACACGCAGCCGCCGAGTGTCGTGAAGAACGAGCTCGTGGGGATCGACACTTTGATGTCGCGCATCATCTGCTTGTCGCCCTCGAGCTTGACGTTGCCGAGCCGGTCGCCGCTCTCTCGCGAGAGCAGCTCGGTCACGTTCGTGAAGGTTCCATTGGCCGCGAGCGCCGTGTTGTTGAGCTGCGTCACGCCCGCCTTCTCCATCAAGTAGTAGAAGAACGACGTGTACATGGCCTGCAGTGGCCGCTCCAGGTAGTAGTTGTTGGCCTCGATCTGGGCCAGGTACGAATCGATCAGCATCGAATACTGGTCGCTCGCGAGCGTCGTGTTGGCGTCCCACTTGGCCGTCTTGAAGTAGCTCGGTGCCAGCCACTCCAGCGTCACCTGGGACTTGAACTTTGCAACGGTACAGTATCGGCGAGTTGAGCTGGACCAGCGGAATGGGCGAGCGAAAGTCGGTGCGGGCCAGCTTCTTGGTCTGCAGTGCCTCCTTGCCAGCAAACAGGAAGCGGCCACTCGGTTGCAGCTGGTACCAGAGACCGAAGCAGTCCACGCCTGGCGCACACTCGGCGCCGAACTTCTCCGCCACGTCTTCCGTGCGCCACGAGACCTTGGCGAATGTGAAGCGGACGTGGCGACGCGGTGCCTTGATGTACGGCGCGCCGAAGACCTCGTCCATCTGACCGTACTCGTCGCCTGTGATGTACGAGCCAATACCATAGATCAACGCCGTGTTCTCCACAGGCTTGCAGTCGGTTGGGTAGTAGCCTCGGAAGTCGGCACTGTACATGACGCTCTTGGTGTCCAGCGTACAGTTGGTCACGAAGGGCACAACGCCAATCTCACGTGGCAAGAGGAAGGATCCTGTCTTGTCCAGGAACGCGCAGCCTTTGCGACCAAAAAACGACTCGGCCAGGTCAGCGTAGAGGTACGTGGTGTCACAGCTCTTGTCGGCCATCTCCTCGTCGGTACACAAGTCGCCGTCGCCGTACTTGACGCCATCAATGACAACCATGTCGATCTTGAGCACCTCCATCTGGATCTGCGGGGTCACATCGTAGGTCTCTAGTGTCACCTCGGTCTCGTCGAGGTCGAACTCACTGAACGTCACGTTGAGACTACTGGACATGGCGTTCATGAACACGTCAAGCGTGTGGTACTGCGGATCCGTGTACCCGCGCATATCGAACAGCCCGCTGACTGCACCCTCACAGTATCGCACACCTGCCTCCGTCTTGATCCACTGGTTCAAGCTGTCGTGCTCCACGTTGTCCTTATCTTCGTCCCCCAGTCATCAATGTTGGAGCCTTCTGTCTCCGCTCCTTCCTCCGCCACCTCTCCTTCGGTGGGCGTCGTCCCCTGCAGCGTGCGGTGCATGTGCTTGCCCAACTTGGTGACAATACTCTTCTTGATATCAACCGCTTGGCGCTTGAGAGATGGCGTCGTCGCATTCGGAGCCGCCGCAGCGTCACTGCCCGCCGCACTGCTGTGTGTCGTCCACAACCACAGCATCCGGGACACCCAGGACCCCGCGTCCGTCCGACATTGTGCACGGATACATCTGCAGCACGGACTCGCCTTGGGCGCGCTCGAGCTGGATCTTACCCAGCACGAACATCTCGAGCGCGGTGCCGATAGAGATCGTGGTTGGCTCCTCAGCCTTGCCCGCCTTGAACTCATTCATGGTCACTTTGTACTCGGTCTTGGGCACCAGCTCGGTGGACAGCGCCTCGCCATTCCACTCCTCCGGTGCGAACCCGTAGATGGTGGATGTTGAGTCCAGGTCGTGGACGTTCAGCTGGATCACACGCGCCGTCTTGGTCGGGTCCTCCGGCTGCGTGTCGGTGCTGTTCTGGTTGCTCTCACCACACAGTGACTTGGTATTGAACGTGAATGGCGTCGTCTGTTCGCGGATCGCGTTCTTGAGGATGCTGTCGCCGACGCCGCGTGGCTTGATGCCAGTGCTCGTCTTGTTGACCGACGATGACCTGATCCCGTCAAGCAATGGCTGGGTCTTCTTCATGTCATCGGTGCCCATGATGTGCCAGAAGCCGTTGCTTGACTGGCTCGCCTGGAGACCGCGCAGACTGTTGCCCATGGTGAGAGCGAGGAAAATGGGCAGCGCAAATACAATGGTGCTGTGACACGTGCGTGAGACCTTGGTGCACTTCCCCTTGACGCCCAGGTCGCCCTGCTTCTTGCCGTGCAGGAAGAAGAGGCGGTTGTGGATGTAGACCTCCAGCACGGGCAAGAACTTGTCCACGTGGATACCCACAAACACTTCGATCAGTGCCATGACGTAACCAGAGTACATGTTGTAGGTCTCGACGATCTCCTCGGCCTCTTTGGATGTGCCGATCTTCTCGTAGACAGTCTTGACTACCAGCCCGTGGTAGAAGAAGACAGTAAAGCCACCGATAAAGAGCACGGTCGTGGCCACATAGAAACTGAGCTTGCGTGTGAGCAGCTGGAGGTCGATGCGTGGAGCCACAGCGTCCATAAGTTAACGTGGCCAGAGTTCGGAGCACTGATCGTCACGGTGCGACCGAGCCTCGTGCTCTCCAGGAAGCTGGTCTGGCCCGACTTGGTCGTCTGCGGCGAGTTGCCGCCGACAAAGAACTCGGTCGAAGGCTCCTGCGAGTCGAACCCCTCGAAGCTTCGCGGCATGATTTGGTCGTAGCGATTCGCGAATGACCCAACGCTTTTGGCGACGCTCATCAAACCGGAAGACCGTACAGTACAATCCCGTAGTACAGGGGAGAGTTGACTGCGTGGCTTGGGTTCGCTTCGCACCAGTGCCATGCGTTCGTGCTTGCCCGAGTTGAACCCAAGGTGTATGCACTGCAGTGGAAACATTCGTTGAATCGCTCTATGTGTCACCATGCGGCCAGCGTCGTCAACTGGTTTGGGCCAGGGTCTTGTGGCTCCGCGGCACCAAGCCACAGATCTACCCAACAAAAACCAAGATACTCTCAAAATGAATAGATGCGGTCGCGACGCTTCGCATGTCGGATTCTAGATTGATCACACAGACCTGTATAAAATAGTATACCGCTCAAGTTTTTGGGTTCCTACAATGAAACCTTCAATACTTACTACTGAGACCCTTGGGTGAGTCGACCTGGGTCGGCAACGGATACAAAATAGAGTTCACTTGTACCTCTGATAATGGATACTATCCCCAAACAGATATATTGTACGCGCTGTTAACCCAAAGTTGGGGTTCACCTCGGACCGGCTATGTGCAACTGGAGCGCGTCATTGATGGTTTGCTCTGTGCTGCAAGTCGGAGCGATTTCGTCTCAACCACACGAGTCGGATTGGAGCAGTAACATAGCTCGTCGATGAATCAGGGCACCTGGTCTCATGTGTGAATGTCGCACAACCGCACTCACAATCCAAATCGCCCGCTCCAATGAAGGCCCTCACGCTCGGCCAGAGCTCTCGTGGCGGACAGTTCGAGTTCGTCGAGTACGAGTCAATGATTGACAGCAAGAAGCAAAGCGACAACTACGCTGCGGCGAACCAGCAGCAGCCACAGCTCAATGTCAGGCCAACGCTGCAGATCCACCTCTCGGCGATCCGATCCGGTTCATAATCTCGGTTGTGGTCCCGCTCGGTCTTCTCATTACTGTTATGGTCATCGTCCTCCAAGGCATTGTGATCGACGAGAACGTGGAGGACGAGCTCGGCTCGACCAAGAACGTCGATGAATTGATCGAGCTGTACCAGACCATCAATGGTTACATCACAGCGTTCATCGGTGAGCTCACCAACATCGGCGCGGCCACGTTCCTCGCAGTCGCGTTGACCTACTACTTGGTAATGTCAAGCTGTACCCTGGTGACAATCCGCACAATGGCCCGGGCAAGCTCAAGTGGCTTCTGCTGTGGGCGTTTGTACCAGTCATCACGTTCCTGCTCAATGTCGCTATCTCTGCGACGTTCGTTAGTCACCAGACCACAGGGATCCTGCGTGTCTTCAAGTCGGAGGACCTCGTGGCGACCAACACGCTCAGCGTCAAAGTGAATCAAGGCACCGTCGCCGTGAGCACGCTCGACACGGTGCTGCGCAGTGCCGTCCTGTGCAAGGCCAAGCCTTTCGAGGTGCTCGCTGATTCGCCCTGCGTGCTCGGCAACAGCACTGAAGCCAAAGCGGCAACGCAGGAGATAAACTCGCTGCCGTCACTCAAGGGGGTGCGGTCCACTGCCGTCGTCTACGGCTTCCAGCCACAGGACTGGAACCTGGACGCCATGCCTTTTGGACTCAAGCCTAAACACTCGATCAAGTTTCAGTTCGCTGACGTCAACACATCCTACGAAGAACTGGCCACCAAATTTGCCGACTTCCAGGCCACCACCAACGTGTCGTGGCTTACGTCCTATGAACTTCTCCTCCAAGGCAAGCTGCTGTTCGAACGCAGTATCTCGGATGCAAACGTCTCGGCAGAGTATCCCTGTGTACTTGTCGATCACCGATACGAGTTGGAACCAACGATTCTGGACGATGGCTCTGGCTCCGCTGCGGACGAAACCACGGCGCCAGAGCCGACGGCCACACCAACCACCACCAAGCCACCGACTCGAGCCCGCCTGCATGCCAGCCGGCTGGCGCACCATCTTTACCGTCGCTCTCTGGAAGAAAACACGGACTCGACTGAAGGTGTGGAGGCTGGCAGTCCTCAAGGCGATTGGTTCGATGAGGGCTCGCTGGATTTTGACGATTCCGAGCCTGACTTTGACTGGTACGAAGAGGGTGACTTCAAAGGATACCGTCGCTGCTACGGCGCCGTCAGCTCGCTGCGTGCCCTCGCTAACTACACGGAGCCAGCCATGCACAAGATGGACGTGTTCGTGGACACGATGATGGATGGTTTTATCGCTACTGTACCTGGCATCGCCCCCGAGGAGATGGACCTCACGTTCGAGACGTTCGAGATCAACCCGCTGATGAAACTCACCGTCATGACCCTCGACATCCCATACTTCTTCAACATCTCGTACCGTGACGTGAGCGACTACTGTGCCAGTGGTGACTTGCTGCCCGAGTTCGTGGATCCAGACTGGGAGCCAGAGGTGCGCGAGGCTGTGCGCTCTCTCTTTTGCGACCAAGAAACTATCCGTACGTCAAGCCACGCGAAACGTGTGACCACAGCAACTGCATCTTCCTGGACAAGTCCAACTCGGTGCCGTTCAAGAAGCAGCTCGAGCTCATCCCATACCTCACCAACTGCTCGTCCGCCGAGCTCAAATACAGCGCCGACTTGCTCAGCTTCTTGCCACAGCACTGCGCACCGCGAGAGGACTCGGTTTTCCTGTACATGGCTGGCGACCTCTTCGACAAAGGAGAAACGCTGGGCTTCCCGTACATTTAGAACCCGCGTCACCGCGTTGTGCTGTCGTTCGCCAAGCTTGAGTGGCAGCTCATCGATTTGAACAAGAAGTTTGACGCCGACTGCGGCGTCAACAGCTCCGTGTCATCCTCTGGATGCATGGGCTTGCTCCACGACCTGGAAAACGTTACCGTGCCAACCGTGGACGGCAAGGCTGCAGAGAAGTACAAGCGGCTTCTTCTCTTGGGTAAGGACAGCATTCCGGAGGAGCGCATGAAGAAGGACTGCCGCAACCCGGTGCAGCTTGTCAACCTCAACACGCGTCTGTTCTACTACACCGACAAAGAGCGGTACTTTGAGTTGGAGTACCTCCAGAAGAAGTGCTTCAACGAGAGCACTTGGCCCACCAGCACGTCGGATACCCAGGGCAACCTCAAAGGCGCCCAGTGCTCCCCGCTCGTGGACGCTTACATCGCGCAGGTCGAGGCCAACCACTTCTACATCGACGACCCGACCCAGCCGCTCTACACTGCGGCACTCTACTACCTCTTCCAGGACGCTGCGCTCAAGACCGTCAAGCTCACCAAGAATGAATCAAGCGGACTGAACGTGCTGGAGCTACAGGTGGTGGGCTGCACGTCACTCAACGGCGACCTGGAGCGCCACGAGGTCAAGTTCAGTCTACCGCTGCTCTCGCTCATCTCGCCCTTCATCGGTCTGGGTGTGCTGGTCCTGCTGGCGCTGCTGGCACTACAGTAGTGTGTCCGACCGATCAACTGGAAAAGTCGGACGCCCCGAATGTACTGGAGCAGTACGCGGAGCTGCTCCAAGACGACCAATACCCTGAGGAGGTCTTTGATCGTGGCCTCGTGCTGCCGTCGGGCGAGCGCGTGCAAATGGACGACTACATCGCTGACAGTATCACGTTCCACCACGTGCGAGACGAGGACAAGAAGATTTACCTCGAAGCAACCCGCAACAATGCAATTTTCTATTTGGCTTGGCAATTTACGCAAGGTTGCAAGGCAATACCGTGCTTCCAGGTAAACACTTGGACATCCTTCGGGAATGCCGTGTCGGCCACGGCCTCTCGATCACGATGGTCCCACTTCTGGTTACTCGGATTGCTCTGATGAATCAAGATCGCCAGCTTAACCGTCTCGTGGTACACCTGCAGTCGGTTGCGCTTGGGCACGTGGCCCGGCTTCTCCTGTTCCACCCAGCGCAGGTCACTCACGTCTGGCAAGAACACTCTTCGTGGCAGAATGTTGCCCAGTACACCGACCAGCGACGTCAGCACGTCGGCAGCACTCGTCTGCCACGGGATATCCACGTCATCTTGGCCATACCCTTCACGCAGGTTGAAATACCGGATCGGGTGCTTGATCTGTGGCTTGACCGATAGGTACTCGCAGTTGGTACGGTCACAGAGCCGCCTCGCCGCGGCGATCAGCCCGACCACGTCCTGCTCTTTGCCACCGCGAAACACAGCCGCCGTCTTGCCGACATCACACCACGGCATCGCTGTCACCGGGGTCTTGTCACCTTCGTTATCACCACACGCATCCAACTTGCTGATAAAATCGTCAATGTCTGCAACCGTCTCGGCGTACACGAGCGTGTCGATGGGCTGGTCCACGTTGGCCACTTTATTGCCACGGCCAAGCTGGTGGTCGAAGATGTGTTCGCGCAGGTCCAGCGCCTTGCCCACGGTCGCCGCGTAGCTCTTGCCTGGCAGGGCACGTGTGGCCATGGCCACTTTGCCCCCGTACGTGTTGAGATTCAGGTACTTGCGCATGACGTGGGACAAGTGCATGTCCTCGGACGTGGCCCAGGATGGCATCCGTTCTTTGACAAAGTACTCGAGCCAGCTCTGCTCCAGGAACCACATCCCACAGAGGTAGTCCACTTCGCCGTACGTCAACTTCTTGTCGAACCCACCGGGCCAGTACGCGTACCCGGCAAAATCCTTGGCACGGCGATGGCCGCCATTGCCCCACACCCCTTTCTTGATCTTCATGTACGCGATGTAATCTTTCACGGTCGTGGTGTCAATGTTCTTGTCGTCGTCGATGATCAACACGTACTTGGTCGTGGCCATGGAGGCAAGTAAGAACCGGCCGTGGAACTTGTGGTTGAAATCCGAGACCGTGAGCACGATGTCGTAATCGGTTTTAACACGCATCTCACGGACCACGGCCTCGTACTCGCGCAGCATGGGCGAGTTGAAGCACATGACCCAAATATGGGGTTTACTCACGCCCTGCTGCGTGGTCGCTTCCTCTAATTGGATGCGCAGTGCGGCCGCGGGGCCTTTGAACAGGTTGAAGATGATGGTGGCCGACGTGTCGTTCCCTGGGAACGCGGACGTGTAGAACTCGTCCTGCATCGGCCACTGCTCGCGCGAGGGCGTGGCTACGACGTCGCGCATGGTCGATACAGAGTGTGGGAGAGCGTCGAGGCGCTGCCATTGCTGGTGGACGATGTGCCCGGGTGGCATGCCGTCGTGGACAGAGGGCGATAGCGAGGAGGAGGAGGAGGAAAGCACCCAGGTGAAATTGAACGCGTACGCGGCCAGCATGAGCGCGATGACGCCGCCCGCGACCACGCGCAGCGTCAGCCGCAACGAGTGCGGAGATCCAGGTGACGACTTGCGAGGCAGCATCTTGGACCAACTGACTCGACCAACACGAAGAATCTTGATGTCAGCCAAGAATCTTGATGCTGGTCGAGTCAGCCAAGTCGTGTCCGATTGGGCAACCTACATAGAGGGTGGTGTACTACTAATGAGGCGGTAAAAATCAGTCAGAG
>JAADXF010000751.1:0-12300 GCA_023337575.1 Pythium chondricola | reverse complement strand
GTGGCACATGCGCGATGCGTGGCGCCACACACGCACGTTCTTGTCGCTGGGCATCCCTGGGATGTTTATGATCATGTTGGAGTGGTGGTCGTACGAGGTGATCGCGGTGGCGGTTGGCTTGCTGCCTGATCCGGTGGTTTCTTTGAGCGTCCACGCGGTTTTGGTCAATGTGTCGAATGTCACGTTCAACTTCTTTATGGGCGTCGCAGTCGCTACGAGTATTCGTGTCGGCAACTACGTTGGTGCTGACTTGGCTACCCACGCTCGTCTCGCTGCTCGTGTCGGTATCCTTGTTTCGTTTGCCATCGGAGTGGCGTGTGTGATCGTGATCAGTGTCTCACGTCACGTACTGCCATCGTTGTTTATCAATGATGCAAAGGCAAGTGAGCTGGCCGCGCGCGCCCTACTGTTTCTCCTGCCGTTTCAGCTCGTGGACTCGGTGAACGGTGTGATGCAAGGCATTTTTCGAGGAACTGGTCGCCAGACGTTCGCTGCGATTGTGAATCTGTTCGCATACTACGCTGTCGGCTTACCGCTGGGCGTCTTACTCGCGTTCGAGTGGGACATGGGCGTGGAAGGCTGCTGGAATGGACTGACGACCGGTATCACTGTCGCGATGGTGCTGTCATTGGTGAAATCAAGTCGAACTGACTGGCAAGCTTTGGCACACGATGCCAAACAAAGGACGGTGTTGCATCCCGAATGCCCGTCACCTGCGTAGAAGTAGTATTGTGGAGTAGCGCTATGAGTACAAATCGTTGCGTGCTTGTTTCTTTCATAGTGAGCATCGACATCTATGTCTCAGCAAGAGACCGACGCGATCGTTTCTTGAGCACATGTAACGGAGGGAGCTTGGGTTTGAAACCTCCTGTTGCAAGCGCCGTCTCCGAATGGTTGGCGGTCGAGGCAGATACTTGTGTACTCATCAACGGGGGCGGACTTGCCTTCGTATCAGGCTTGACGAGCTCTGGAGTCCTTAAATGTCGTGCACCTCGTACAGTCACCATGAGCCAAAACTCTTCGAGATACTGGACGAGCATGGAGGAGAAGCAGACGGCAGATATACCGATAACTCCAAGCGACCACACCTACAGGGAAAAAACAAGTTGTGAGCTGGGCGTGGACGCTTACTCACGCACCCAGAGGACTTGCCTCGTAGAGAGACTTCTCTGTTGGATCATCCTGAATGCACACAGCGGTCCCGATAGCTCCAGTCCATATCACGAGTGTAGCGCCGTAGATGCGAAGCCAGTTGATCTGATATGTACGCCTGTTAGTGACCTCACTTGGATCGGACGTCTCACACTCTACCTTACCAATACGTAGATACACGGCCGCATCCAGAGGTTGGCAACAAGCAAGACAACACTACGGTTCCGACGTGTCAATGGCAATTGCGTCATGCAGAGCTGGGTTCGCGGGACATGACACGTACCCCGCAAGCATGGAGCACAAGCACAGTGCCCACGGGTTCGAGTTGCCGAATGCTGTCACGCTCTTCGGTAGATACAGCGCAAGCATGATTAGTATCACCTCCCAGTGAGAAGATCGCCAGTACTTCACCGTACCAGCGCCATCGGTGCATGAATGGCGAACACGATCTGGATGTACCTTGCATCACTCCACAGAACTGGCTCGGGAAATGACGACTCGCAGTTCAGTTGAATGCTCACGCCAGAGGCCAAGAAACTATACAGACTAGTCGCAGCAAACCCCAATGCGGCGTGCCCGACACGAAGCCACGTGAAGCATACCGGGTCATGAACTGGGGCGAGCACCCAACTACCTTCACGCCGATAGCCCACGAAGAAACACTCCAGCGGCATGAGCAGCAGCATCATCAACGGAAGCACGACCCAACTGCTGTAGACTCGCAGCGCCAAACTACTGAGGTCTTCGACTGGACTCGCTCTCGGTTGTGGCTTGAGCAATGGAAACCGCTTGATGCCGAGTACACACGCAATCAACAGAATCACAGGCACTGCGACGACCGCAAGATAGAGCATGAACTCGGGATACTCGTGTGGCTTCAGATGGCTCCAAAATGGCTGGAGAAGCAGCACGCGCAGAAACTGAATGCACGCACGTCGAGTGAGTGTGTGCTGCTGCTAGTCTGCGTAAGATAAATGGCTCGCACCTCTGCTGTGGCTTTGCTGGTCGCTGGCCACGGCACGATCGGCATGAATACGATAGCTGTAAGTTGTAGGAACGGAAGCAGCTCGAGAACCGCGACGACGATGATCAAGACTCGCGTGATTCGTCGGTGTGGCTTCAAGACGATGTGCTTGCGTGCAGGGCCTTCCCACGTGCCGACGCAGCGCTTTAGGGATCCAATCGACCAGCTCGTGGACTTCAACTCGCGAGGGAAAGCGAAGAAGTCTTGTTTACTTTGTGGGAAGCGGAGCATCGCCTGTGCCGTGGCAGCTTCTCGGAGACCCATGAGCACGAACACGAAAACCACGAATGCTGCCAGTGGTAACTCCATGTACAGGAGCCCATCGCGATAGCTGCACTGACTGCCTGAGTACAAGTCACTGCATTTGCACGTCTCAACTCCTGATGTCGCACTCACAACGCACGAGCCATGGAAGCAAGCGACGCCATTCGTGCACTCAGTCGTGGTCGCCATGACACATGCTTCAAGTTGAAGCGACGCCTTGAAATCCGTCGGTTAAGAACGCGTTATGTTAGAAAACGCGATGTGCATCCATCCATCTTCCACAGACGACGGTGTTTCCCGGTCGGCTTCGTGGCATCGAGGATGGCGATGACGGGAGCGGAGCAGCAGGATCAGTACCGCTACCTCACCAAGGAGGGCGCCGACGCGCTGCTGCGGTACAAGTACAGCGGCAGTGATGCGTCGTTGATCTACAACTACATCATCTCGCCAACCGCGCAGTGGCTCGTGGACCACGTCTTGCCCGAGTCGCTCGCGCCGAACACCATCACCATCACGGGGCTCTCGCTTGTGGTTGCAGCGCACATTTGCATGCTCTGGTACTCTCCGAACATGGAAGAGGAGGCGCCCCGCTGGGTCTACGCCCTGGCTGGTGTCTCACTCATCTTGTACCAGATTCTCGACGTCGCCGACGGCAAGCAGGCGCGCAAGACGGGCAACTCGTCTCCGCTCGGACTACTCTTTGACCACGGCTGTGATGCTCTCAATGTCGTCATCAGCGCGTGCACGTTTGCCTCCACCATCATGCTTGGTCCCACGTACTGGGTGAGTCCACATGTGTTGATATTGCGAGGCATTCTTCACCTGACGGATCGAACCATCCCACAGAGTCTGCTGATCCTGTTGGCGCCCTCGATGGTCTTCTTCATGGCGACGTGGGAGGAATACTACACTGGCACGTTGGCGCTTCCGATCATTAACGGTCCGAACGAAGGCCTCGCGATCATGTACTCGTGCTACCTCGGTACGGCCGTGGTAGGACCACAGTTTTGGCTTCAGCCCAACTTCCTCGTGCCATCTCTCCCCAACAACCACGCGTTCGTGTTGATGACTTTCGTGGCTGCCATCGGCCAATGCTTTGTCAGCGGTAAGCGTAGATACCACTGTGTGGTGACCACAGTGCGGTTGAAAGAACTGAACGGCTTTGTGTGTGTTCACAGCCGTCATCGCGATTCGGTCGTTGGAACGCAAGGCGCGCGATGGCTTCGCTGCGCTCCTAGGCATGGCACCATTCACTGCGCTGGTCTTCCTCTCCGCGCTCTGGGTGCTGTGGTCTCCTAACGACATCTTCACCGACCATCCTCGCCTCATCATGTGGACAGTCGGGTTTATCTTTGCCAAGGTAAACTACCGGTGGCCTGGTGACCTCGTCTTAACCCATTCACTCATAGTGTTGCCTGTGTGACCGACTAGATGGTGATGCACATGATGCTGGCGCACATGTGTGAAGAGCCGTATTGGCTGCTGCGCAAGACTTTCTCCATAAATCTAGCAGTCGCCGCGCTGCTCGTGGTTGGCGTCGTCCCATGGGTGAGTCCAACACTTGGGCCAGGGACTCTCTCTCTCTCTCTCGCTTTCGCACTGCTCATCCATCGCTCTTGTTGTCACCAGGGTCACGAGAAACTCGTTGCCGAGTTGTTCTTCCTGTTGGCGCTCATCTCGTACTTGCACATGGTGTTTTTCCTGGTCAAAGAACTCACTACGCTCCTCGGCATCTTCGTGTTCAAGGTGAAGCAGCGTTAAGTGTATGATGCTCGCTCAGGGCGCTGATGTACGAGGTCGCGCATGCATTTGCATTGGGCAATTATCCTGGTTTTTTAATCACAATTGGTTCCTCCTCTACGTCAACGGGTGACACCGCCCATACACACCTGAGCATCCGTCCACAAACACAAACGTGACTATGACTGCGACTACGGCAGCCACCGCCGAGAGCCAAATGATCATCGCTCGAGGTGACACTCCAGTGGCTGTCGAGACGGGTCGAACCTCCTTTAGATGCACCTTCAGCGTGGTGATGCGCGTGTCGATCAGCTGATACTGTTTCGACAATGACTGGTTCACATCAATCGCCTCCAGCGTCTCTTGCTGCAGTCGCTTGACCTGGCTTGACAACAACTCGAGCTTCTGATTCTGTAGCGACCCCGTGGTCCCCAGGCTAGCGATCTCGCCTTTGATCTGAGCAATGTCGAGTGCTCTTCGCTGCTCGTGGAGCTCGGCATCGTTGCGTCGAGACTTGGCCTCTGCCTCTAGCTCATTTAATCGCACTCGCAGCGTGCGCAAGTCTCCGTCAAGGTCATCCTAGAACATCACACCGTCAGAAAGCCAGCCTTCATCTGTACGACTTTCATCCTGGTGTCCTCACCTTGAGATTGATTTGCGACTGAAGCATTCGCTCTTGGACAAGTTGCGAGAGCTGGTTGTTGAGTGTCTCAAGCGATGGGAAGATGCCACTCGCGTGCTTATCAAACTCTGCCTGGTTGCGCATCAACTCGTCTCGCTGGTGACTGAGCTGTGCGATCGTTGTCTGCATGTGCTTCATGTACTTTTGCACCTTCTTCGTTGGCCGTCGGCCTCGTGGTTGACGGTCGAGGAGCTCTTGGAGACTGCTTGGCGATGGTGGCGAAAGCAGATCTTCATCGTCTTCATCGTCTTCATCTTCTTCGGCAGCGGCAGCATCGGTATGGTCATCATCATCGTCATCGTCGTCGTCGCCAACAAGATCTGGGTTGTTAAAGTCCAGAGCCTGCTGCACAAAGTCCTTGGTGTACTTGCCCAGCATCTTGGCCGTCGTCCGCTGTGGCGTGGTCAACGCTCGCTCTCGTGTCGACGGTGTCGCATTTCGCCGGCCGCCGTTAGCGTCCACGAACGTGTGATTGTCACGATCTCGTGTCCGCAATTGCGCCTTGGGATTCCATCGCATGATCGCGTCACGTCCTAGCTTCTCATTGCGGACGTCGGATAGCTCCGCGAGCTTCATGCGGTCAGTGCGCTCTGTACGTGAGAGTTGGTGCAGTCGCTCCCCCGCGCTGTTGCGTCTGGGCTGCGCAGAAGCGTACTCAGCGTCAAAGCTTGCCGGTGCCGTCTCCCCAGTCGGACTCGGCAGGATATTCTGCAGGTTCTCGTGGCCAGACGAATTCCCAACGTCATGGTGGTCATCTTCATTGTGCCTGTCGCTGCTTTCGCCGACGTCCACACCGACAGTGCTGCCGACCAGAGGCATCGTGCGCTCGACAAAGCGTTGAAGATCGGATCGGTGTTTCATGATCATGGCCGACATGAGGTCGTCTTCTTCCTGCGTCGCAAACACGCGGCTGCCGTCGGACTCACTTTGCGGGACACCGAGGCCGACCACATCGTCGCCACTGTCCCGGTGGCTACGCAGGCTCGTGTGCGTGGACATGGTCGCCATCTCAACCGGCATTGCCAGCAAACAGCTCAAGCTTTTCTTTCCTCTCTATGGCGCCAAACAACTGCGCGCGCTCAAGTGGCGATCTGGGTAATTGGGTGATTGAGCGTCGTACTCTGATATGGCAACCAATATCGGTCAGATTGCAATTTGACAACTCATATGGCTACGTTCAACTTGGGAATGGAGCTTTGGTCTCCGTGTCGTCGCCGACGCTGCGAGTCTCGCTGGACGGCGACAGGATATCCATAACGCTGTCCTGATCGGTCGAATCGGTAGCATTCGTCACCTTCATAATCAGTTGTCAGACATTAGCTGACGGTTGGTGGTCACGGCGAATGACGGTTTGATAACGTACCTCCTTTGACCCGAGCTGGGCGAAGAGCTCCAATCGGAGGCTGTCGTGGGTTGGAGTGGGCTTGGTGAAGCGGATAGTGGACCCTTGATCATTGGTGTAGACGGTCTCGAGCGACTCGTCCACCGACGCCTCCACGAGGCTCACAAACTTTTCTGGATCTCGACGAAACCTGGAAGTGCAGTGTAGGATGAGAAAGAGAACCGCGCTTCGCAAACACCCTATCACTCACACGTCCAAGGCTACTGGGTTTGCAACGGCGGCGTTGGGCGGGAACTCCTTCATGTAGAAGATGCTTTTGAGGTACGTCAGCACCGCGACCATGTAGTGAAGTTCAGGATCCCACTGAGGAAACTTAGGCGTCAAATCGAGCTCTCTTGTCTATATCCACAGCCATTTGAAGCATCAGTTCCCTGTGAAGTCCGTGCGGAGAGTTAGGATAAATCAGATCGGTTGATTCCGTACCTCAGCGTTCACGTAGGGGTGGAAGATCTTGGTGTTGAAGACGATGCGCGGATACGTTCCTGGGCCGTTATAGCTACGATAGCGCAGTTAGAATGCATGCAAGATGGATCAGTTTCTTCTCAGTGGGCAACACGGACTTTTCTGGCAAGTGGATTGTGAACTTGAACACGCCGTTTCGATAGAGGCCGGTGTGGATGAAGATGCATCCGTACCAAGTGCGTGAATGGTCGAAGCTCGGCAGAACGTAAATGCCACCAGGCACATGTTGGCGTAGATGCTTGTATTCGATCATCAGTCCGTAGTCCTTCATCGTCTGTGACCGGTACTTTTGCAGCGACGAGAGCTGGTCGGCGCCAGATGCCTGGCGCGGACTCTGGAGTTCTTCATCGCTCATCGCTGCGCTTGCACTAACACACAAAACACGTCACGCGCATTAGCTTCATGACATCGCACCTTGTGTCTCATTCGTCGTGTGCACTGAAAGCCACGTACGCGTCGTCGTTCTTGAGTCGCCGAAGCATTCTCTTCCCGGTGCTGTGTGTCAGGGAGTTGAATTCATCGATTCGTATTTACCATGACATGCACTGTAATCTTTGCCTCAACGTCCTTCTTTCGAATGTCACTATTCGTTGACACACCATGGCGAGCAACATTGAACGCTATGGCACAGCAGGAGCACACACGGTCGAAGGCAACATCGCTGGGGGCCGCGCGGCGCGGTTGAGCAAACAGAGGGAGAAGCAGCAAGAAGAGTACGAAAAGCAGAAGCAAGAAATCCAGCAAACCAACCAGCGAGGCGTCCGCATCGACAAGGACTATGAATCGTATGTCGATCAAGAGGAGGCCGAATTCAAGGTGCGCCTCGCAACGCCCATTTGCATCAGACTGTCGCATTTTTTCCCTGACGGTGGTGAGTCGTTGAGTAGCGCCAGACAGTGGGGCTCGTGACAGCAGAAGAGTTTCGTCGGCGCCGGGAAAACCTGGCCAACAGCAGCAGCGCATCGACGGCATCGGCCGAGGACACGACGTGAGTTGAAACAGAACCACCGGAGCCGATGGGCGCGCGCACTTGACTCACATATATGCATTGATCAGATCAAAGCCTCAGTCGGACAAGGCGAAGAAGACGAGCATCAAAAAGAAGAAGAAGAAGACCGGTCCACTCTCCTTCGATCTGGACGGCGATGACTTCGGTGGTGCTGCCGATGACGCGCCAGTCAAGAAGAAGCAGAAAAAGACCATGAAGAACCCAGAGGTGCCCACTGACTTTCTTCCTGATAAAGATCGAGAGCGTGAGGAAGAAATGGAGCGACACTGGCTGCGGCGTGAGTGGGAAGAGGCACAAGAGCGCATCAAGAGTACGTCGTCATCGCAACTGTGGTGCTGATTCAACTGGTCTGATCCAATGAAAACTTTGAACAGATGAAGATGTTGCTGTCACGTATAGCTACTGGGACGGCTCGGGGCATCGCCGTGAGCTGACGGTCGGTTGAACGCAGGCCGCTGTTGAGGGTGGGTATTGAACCATTCCGTTTGTGTGACCAGATCCCCAAGAAGACAACCATCGGCAAGTTCTTGGAGATTGTGCGGCAGCAACTGGTCAGCGAGTTTGCCGAGCTTCGAGGCGTCAGTGCCGAGAATCTGCTCTACGTCAAGGAGGACCTCATCATTCCGCATGTGCGTGCTATTACTGCTCATGGTCCCACACCTGGCTGATGAAAACTCACGACATATGCGTTATGCTATTAATATGTACAGCACTACTCATTCTACGACCTCATCGTGACCAAGGCACGTGGCAAAAGCGGTCCGCTCTTCCATTTCGATGTCCACGAAGACGTTCGCATGGTACAAGACACGCGCGTCGAGAAGGACGAGGTACGCGATCAGTGTCCGTTGTCTGTGGTGCTCTTACTGATGATGAATGGACCGTGGCTACTGTAGTCTCATCCAGGAAAGGTGGTCGAGCGCCATTGGTATGAGAAGAACAAGCACATTTTCCCGACGAGTCGATGGGAGGTGGTACGTACTTGGCTGTTGTTTCTGGCTCGATGCCGTTCGTAATCCTGACCGTGCCTCTACTGAAGTACGACCCTAGCGTGAAGCGAGAAAAGTACACGATTCGAGGCGATGCAAAGTAGTGCTGCGTGGTGCCAACTCAAGCGATGTATGCATTGCAAAGATTTGCTACAAATCGACGATCTGTGTCGAGGATAGCCACGGCTTTTCGTAGTATCACTCGTCTTCGTCTGTGTGGATAAACTTGGAGAAGGAGGTGTTTTGGCACTCGCCGTTTGCGTCAAAGACGGCCTTGTAGAACGATCCATCCGCACCGACCACTGCGACACACGTGGTGGATCAGTCAGTGGATCCAACGGCATCTAGAGTCGTACCAAACACACGTACCGACGATGGTATTCTTCTCGGCTCCAAACGCACAGATCGTGCGCGTCTCGGGCACGCGAAACTGCGCGAAACTCCACTCCGAGCTGAAGTACTTGGGCAAGATGCCTTTGAAGATGTACAAGCTGATTTGCCGTCGTAGGTTGCACGTTTAGTGTCCTCATCACGCACTCAAACCGTCAAGGTCAGATCGTACGTACCTCGACTTGGAGTTCTCAGTTCCGTCTTCGTCGCCGCGTCCGTTGCCGCTGTGAGGCGCGCTACTGACGGGCTTCGTTACGGGGGCAATGGAGGAGAGCTCGCCACCGGCCGTGTACCCTTCAGACGTCAGTCCGAAGATGTGGACGGTGCCCTTGTCGCTTGAGCAGGCAAGCAGTTGGGAGTTGGGGCTGAAGCAGATGCTGTAAATTTCGGCACGGTCGGCACCTCGGCTACATCCATGATTCGATGAGCAACGTGCACCAGGCAGAACGGTCTGTACGCACTCAAGACGTACCGAACTTCCTGCATAATTTGGCCACCCTGCGTGTCGAAGATGCGAATCAGCGTTCCCTTGTCGGACGAGGTGGCGAGGCGAGTGCCATCCAGATTCAGCGCGATCTGCGAGCGACATTGAGAGGGTCTTGCTCGTGCTATTGAGGCTGAATAGAACAGATGTACGACGCGTACCTGTGCGAGCTCAGCTTCGTGCGCGGTGATCAACGTCGTCTTGCGCAAGTCATACAGTTCGATGCGGACTGTACCCCTGCTCACACCCGGGCAGGCTAGCACAGTGTTCGATGAGCTCGGGCAGAGCGCGCAGAGACCCTTCGGGTTTGCGATGGTCTCGATGTGGTCCACCAGCTTCAAATCAGCTACAGACATGATCCCACGGCAATCAGTCAGCAAAACATGGTCGATATTTCTATCAGCGAGGCACCGTACCGAAGTTGTAGACGTAGATCTTGTTCTGGAGAACCACCACAACGCTATGATTGTAATGAAGGGGGCATTGATTAGCTCGCTCGCCCGCAGTGAATGAGGCCATTACGTGACTCACCGATCACGACGGAGCTTCACGGCTTTCACCTCACTGCGGAAGCTGAGTTCGCCGATGTTGCGACTTTGGTGATCATCCCAGATCATCACCTATTGCAGTCGGTCAGTAAAGAAAACCTGGTGCGATTAGCTGGTGCATGTCGTACCTTGTTTGGTGGGTACCGAGGGTTGCGCCCGCCACCGACGAGGGCGAGGATGTTGCACCGGAAGAGCATCTCGACGATGCCGATGCCGCCATTCGTAAAGTCTGACGCGTCAGGAGGAGAGGGTGAATGGAATCACACAGATCAAAATCTCGCGACCGCCACACACCTCGATGAAAGGTCTCTTTGAATGGATCGCAGTTGAAGATCTTGAAGCCAGTGTCGGTGCCGCAAGCGAAGCACCCTAACAAGAACGCTATCGTCGGTACAGTCCTCGGGTGGGAATCAGTGCGCCAGAACCCACCTGCATCTTGGTTGAATCCGACAAAGAGAAGCTCGTTCTGCTGCTCGCGACTCAGGTTCATCGACGACATGGCGTCCGCGATATCTGCTCAATGCGGCGAAGCTGCCTGCTCTCGATGATTCTAGGAAGCTTCGAGTTCGAGGAAGAACGACACTTTCTTTCCTTCGGAAGAGAAAATACGGATTTAAAACTTCTCCCGTTATATTAATACTTGTGTATTTTACGGTTGATGCGACATTCAACCTTGTCGAGCTTTCGTAAGACAGGTGAGCAATCCATAGACGAGTGCATTTGATTGGTAAAAATTAGGTGGTTTCTTGACAAGCATCAACTGATCGACGCGATTGAGGTCTCGAGCGCTTGCGGCGTCTGAATGGCTGCGGTCGATAGTCTGGATTGCTCGCCTTCGCAGATTCGCGGACGAGACGCAAGGTAGTGGTCATCTTGAGCTGAGACTGTCGGCTCTGATGGTTGGCTTGGCCTAGGTTCAAACCTTGGAACCCGATGTCGAAGAACTTGGCCGCTTCCTCCTCCGTCATTGTTGTTGGCATCGGTGCACGTGTGTGTGTCTCTACCGCTTCAATGGTGGACAAGTCATGCGTTGAAATACGTCGATAGGGTGGGTGGCCCAGGGTCTCGTTCCCAAAGTGCCACAGCTTCCACGCGCCGTTGGTGTCGACACTTGGGAACTCAAAATCCATCGGAAGAACATGCAGCTTACCACCCCACAGGTTCACCTCCTTGATCGTTGTTGTTGGTCGTTGCTGTGGCTCTGTATTGATCGCGCTTGTGACTCCGGCGCTCGCGAGCGCGTCCTTAATTGCGGTTTCCAACACCTCTTTGGTCATGTTCCCCGACCGTGCTCCTCTTCCATCGAGCATCGCTGTCATCCCATCGAGAAGCACCGACGGTAGCCGCTTAACAGCATCTCTGGTGCGCTCTTGCTGGACGTACAACTCAATGTGTGGCAGTATACCACTTGCAGCCATCCATGACGTCTCGTCATGGACGAGATCTTGCTTCATCTTGTGCACCAGCTCGCTGTGCCGAAACAGATAGCTTGAACGGAGTGCGTGTGTTGGGGGTAGTGTAGCCACAAGATAGTCAGCATGGTAGACGAGTGATGCGAGGCACAGCTCCAATATTGGGCGGAGTCTGGTGTCACAATGCATGCTTGGAAACACTTGAGTGATGCACGAAAGTGCGGTGGTAGCGCTGCAAATGTGCTCTTGTTCACGGGCAGCCCAGCGACCACACGCCCGAGGTATTGGTCCCCTGCTGCTTCATAACGGAAGTATCTGACTTGCACATCACCAAGTGACCATCCGCACCGGATGCATACACTTACAATTGATGGTACACCCATGCTTCCACTGCACGCAAAAGTAGCCACGCCCTTCCTGTAGAATGAGTCCCGTACTCTTTTGCCGCCAACGTCTTTCCCATTGCACGCTCAAAAGACTTGCCGAAACGCTTCTTCTGATTGGAGCCTGGGATGAGCTGGCCTGGCTGTTGCATTGGGTTGCATGCCAGATACATTGCGAGCGCCGTCAGCCAGCACGTTGACGGTGTAAAAGGATTTGCATACATGTGTAGTGGGGCCTTTGGACCACGACCGGCTTGGTTGGTCTTCGTCTTGTGGAGCACGCAGCCGATGGAGTCGTCAGCACTATGCAAGTGTGCTGTGTCGATGGTCTCGACCGAGGCGGACCGACACATCAGGAT
>JAADXF010000750.1:0-12312 GCA_023337575.1 Pythium chondricola | reverse complement strand
GAAAATGAACGCTTCGGATGAACCTCCAGTGGTGGGAGAGCCCCAACGACCTCCGCCTCTCCGCTTTTGTGTGGCGTTGTGGTGAGGAGGGGAGCGGAGGTGCTCCAGAAACCAGTTGGTGGGCAGCATGGGGGCGGAGAAGGGGATGGGTTCCACGTGACCTGGACGGTCCAGTGGACCGCCCACACCACACAGAGCCACGGTGGCTGCCAGCGTTTTGTCCCAAAAGTGGCTGGATAACGCGTGTGGGGCAGCATGTTTTTGAGGCGAGGAGCTGGATACTTGTTGGAAACCCATCTGACCCGTACGCTCACAAAAATCAAGAAAGAGACCTCCAAAATGCTGGGAAACGGGCCGGGTTCGTTCCAAGGTTATCAGGTGGCCCGCTGATGTGGCTGATAATAGTGGAGGCCCTCCACTGGAGGGATAGGGAGGGCGGACAACGAGGGGGAAACGGCCTGGTGACCCACGATCATCGTGGGTCGAGGATCCGCTGGGTCTGACGTCGTCACGATGTCAGACGCAGCGGATCCTCGAGTCTGGCGTCTGCCCGCGGATCGCTCCTCTGCAAAACGATGGCTGATCTGGTGGTGTTTCTGTGAACAACATGGTTTTCTCAACACTTGAAGTGATACAGTAGGGAAACCTTGTGTCGATTGGTCTCTCAGATTGACTTTTCATTATCCATGACGTCAGATGGCTCAAATCACCTTCTCCTCTCGAGATTGAACCGGAATCTTGTCGTCAATCCAGCTTGGGGTCGAGAACGAGAGTCGGAATGGGACCGACCGCCTTCTTCGTGAATCACGAATCGTGATCATCGTCCCACAACTTCACCCATTCGCACCCTCGGAATGAGGAGGAGGGAGGAGGTTGTTGCCCTTCGACGAGTCAACGTGATGGCCCCTGCATGTTGAAGTTTTATGCACGTCACAGTAGGACTTGGTCGGCTTTCGTGTCCCAACAATTGATGGATGCTGGGCCAGGCAGCTAGGCTGGCAGGCTGGCGATGGATTCCATCATGGAATCCATGGTGTTCTCGAAGCCATCGATCGGTGTTGCTTCGCTTGAAGGGTCGCCGTGTTAAACATGGCTCGATCGCGGATGACCAGCACCAAACAAAGAATCTCGTACTATTCAGAATCTACGACACGCATCATGGTGAAATGCGGTTGCCTTCTTCTACCGCCGACTCGGCGACGCCAAGGAATCTTTGCATTCTTCGCGTCGGGTTTGCACACGCCAAACCTGGCATTTCGCAGCTCTGTACTGTAGTACTGTACAGGTATCTTATTACAGGACCTATCATTCTAAATGTCAATTTATCGCATTTTATGGCTCTTCACTTTATGCGATAAAACCTCCATCATGTGATACCCAATTTCAGACCAAAAATCAACCGCCACGAAAGCTACAAAAGCAGTGAATCATGGGCGAGCGCAAGGTGCTGAACAAGTACTTCCCCCCGGACTTCGATCCGTCGATCATCCCGCGGCGCAAGCGCCCAAAGAACCAGCAGATCGAGGTGCGCATGATGCTTCCGTTCTCGATCCAGTGCGCGACATGCGGCGAGTACATGTACCGCGGCAAGAAGTTCAACTCGCGCAAGGAGGAAGTGGAGAACGAGACCTACCATGGCATCCGCATCTTCCGCTTCTACATCAAGTGTGTCACCTGTTCGTCCGAGATCACGTTCAAGACCGACCCAAAGAACGGAGACTACGCGACAGAGCACGGGTGCCAGCGCAATTTTGAACCGTGGCGTGAGAATGCCGCGGATGAAGAAGCAGCGATGAAAGAACGACAGGAAGAGGAGAAAGGAGACGCGATGAAGGCGCTGGAAAACAGAACGCTCGACTCGAAGCGAGAGATGGATATCCTCGACGCCCTCGACGAGATCAAAGCAATCAACCAACGCCACGCCAAGATCGATACAGATGCACTGCTTCAGATTCAGGCAGAGCGGTCGGTGGTGGGATCGAAGGAGCAGAAGCAACGAGAATTGGAAGAAGATATGCGGCTAGTGAAGGAGGTGTTCGAGGCCAAGCAAAACAAGCGACCATTGGACAACGGTGCTGTGGAGAATGCGGAACCGCCGGTAAAGAAACTGGTGATCGAGAAGCTCGGAGGGGGTGAGAAGCCCAGTCAACCGACGCTACTGACGGTCGTTGTCAAGAAGAAGGCGGCATCAAGTGGCAAGGCGGCGCCCAAGAAGAAGGCCACTGTACCGAAGAAACCCGTCGTTACGAGTCTCGTTGCACAGTACAGTGATAGTGATGATTGAAGAGAGTTCAACTCATGTCTACATTCCCCTTCCCATAGAATGAATCTAGTTGGCAGGCTCGTATGGTGTGAGTAGGTGCTGCGAGAACGCGGTCAGTGCCTTCACGCCACGCACTTCCTCGTTCAGCAGCGGCATCTCCACCACGTGGAAGTCCTCGTACAGATCGTAGATCTGGTCGATGTACTTTTGCTGCATCTTCTGGCGAGCGGCGCAGTGCTTGCAGGCCGTGTCTTCCTCTGGGTAGAGCACTTGGTTCACAACAATGTTGTGGACATCAATGTCGTACTTAGTGAGTTCCTGTCACAGCATCCATTCATGAGAGCAGCGTCATACAGAGGGTCCTAGGTGGATGAGTCGTGTACCTGCACGAGGCGCTCGGTTTCGTAGAGGGAGAGGAACTCGGGGATGCACACGCAGACAAACGTGGTTCGCTCTGGGTCCTTGAACTGGTTGTTCACCTTCTGGATCACCTCACGGGTCTGCTCAAGTTTGCCGAGCAGCATCTCCTGGGACGGCAAGCCACCACCAAGCATCGCTGACACTTGCGAAAACATGCCACCGAACTGGTTCGACAGCGACAGGATCTTGTCGAACGCCTTGTCCAGCGCCGTCGGGAAGCTTAGCAAGCGCAGCGTGTGGCCCGTTGGCGCCGTGTCGAACACAATCACCGAGAAGTCCATGCTTTGCACTTGCTTCATGAGCTCGGCAAATGACATGGCCTCATCGATACCAGGGATCGAGTTGGACAGATCCTTCATGAACGACGCCATGCCTGAGTTGTCCTGCACGCCATCCGCGCCCATCTCTTCGATCTGCGTTTGTGTGTTACTGCAATCAGCATGGTTGGTTGCTTCGAGTCAGAGGGCGATCAGCAGATACTCACATCAACGTTTGGGTCGATCTCCATGACCGACAGGTTCGTGAAGCCATTCACGAGTGTAGGCTCGCGAGTAAATTTCTGTCCGAACGCATCGCTGAATGTATGCAAATGAATGAACGTTCTCCATGACGCATCATCGGAACGATAGATTGGATGTACCTCAGGTTGTGCGCAGGATCCGTGGACACGATGAGCACCTTCTCACGTTCCATCGCGAGGCGGATACCGAGACAGCACGAGGTCGTAGTCTTGCCGACACCACCTTTGCCGCCCACAAAAATCCATCGCAATGTCTGCTGCGCCACGAGGTTGCGCAGGCTCGCTTCCGGGACTTCTCCATCGACCATTTTGGCTCCGAGTTTCTGCCACGTTCTCGATCACGTGCTTTCCTTCAAGGGATAAATTACCATGTTATTTCACCTAAATTACCGTTATCCCCAAATCCGCGTGAAAAATACCGGTTTCATGAGTCTATGTGGACCACACGAAATACGTTGAACCAACAGCGCCGCGGCGCCACACAGTCTCAAGCAGAAAAGCAGCACCATGTTTGCGCTCTTGACCCAGCGCGCGGCGCTTCGCGCGGCGACCCGACCGGCGGTTGCCACGCGCTCGATCTACGTGAATGTGCGCAGTGATGTGGACCCTGAGCGCGTCGGGAGCCGTCTTCACGGCATCATGAACGAGGACGGCGTGATCAAGTCTCTCAGCCTCAAGCGCTTCCACGAGAAGGGCTCGCAGCGCCGCAAGCGCAAGGTCGAAGAGCAAACCATTCGCCACGTGAACCGACGGGTGGGATCCATGATTGACGTCATCCTCAGGCGCAAGAAGGCGTATGTATGGTTTTCTTGTTGTTTATATGCATCGAACCTCATGATTCACTCATGTCTATGAATGTGTGATGTGGACGACAGCGGTTTCTAAGCTGCAGAGAAGCCCTACAAGTCATTCTCGCAATAGATCAAGCCAACACAGATTTAGGCCATCGATTTGTCAGTCGGATTCATGATAATACGGATTGGGATGCAAGGTTTCGACGCTAGGTTCACTCCACTCGACCTCTACGCCGAGCCGAGCCACTGCTTGATGCTCGCGATCTGGTCAAGCACAGAGCTCTTGCTGGTGCCACCAGTGACGTTCTTGCGCTCGACGCTGACGTCGAAATCCCACACGTCCATCACGTCGGGCGTGAACTGCGGGTGGAGGGACGAGAGCTCTTCGAACGTCAGCTCGTTCAATGCCTTGTGCTTGTCCTCCGCGAGTCGCACGGCTGCACCAGCGACGTGGTGGGTCTCTCGAAATGGCACGCCCTTGCGCACGAGGTACTCGGCCAGGTCGGTGGCCAGCATCTCGGTCACCAGGAACGACCGCATCTTGTCTCCGTGCGGCGTCATCGTCGCGAGCACGCCCGTGGCGATCTGCACGCAGTCCATGATCGTGTCGATCACGTAGAACAACGCTTCCTTGTCCTCTTGGAGATCCTTGTTGTACGAGCGTGGCAAGCCCTTGAGCGTCACGAGGAAGCCGTTGAGGCGCCCGATCACCGTGCCAGACTTGCCTCGCAGCAGCTCAAGAGCGTCCGGGTTCTTCTTCTGTGGCATCAGGCTGCTGCCGGTGCTGTAGGCGTCCGCCATGGTCACGAATTTCTATCAACCATGTATCACACGCTTAGTCACTATCATCATCATCACACATAGAGTCAAGGTGAGACGTCCGTACCAGGGTGTTGTAGATGATCAGATCCTCAGCGAGTTGCGAGAAGTGGACCATCAGCATGGACGCCCAGAACATGAACTCGGCGATAAAGTCGCGATCGCACACAGCGTCCAGGCTGTTTGGCGTCACCTTGCTAAAGCCCAGCGTCTTTGCGAGCGTCTCACGGTCGAGACCAAACGAGTTGCCAGCAAGCGCGCCACTGCCCAGGGGCAGCACATCCACTCGCTTGGTCAGATCCGTAAGTCGCTCCGCATCACGAAGCAGCGCAGACACGTGCGACAGCACCCAGTGGGAGAACCGGATGGGCTGAGCAGGCTGGAGGTGAGTGAAACCAGGCATGAGCAAGTCCACATGACCCTCAGCGAGCTGGGTCGCAGCACCGATGAGCTCTTTCAGCGTGTCTTCAATCATCTTGATCGCCGACTTCATGTAGATGCGCACGTCCGTCGCAACCTGGTCGTTGCGGCTTCGCCCCGTGTGGAGCTTGCCGCCGACGCTGCCGATGAGCTCGGTGAGACGGCGTTCATTCGCTGTGTGGATGTCCTCGTCGCCTTCTTTCACTACGAAAGTGTCATACTTCCACTCGCCCTTGATCGCCTCCAATCCGCCAACGATCTGGGTGGCCTCTTCGGCGGTGAGCACACCGCTGCGCTGCAGCGCCTGTGCATACGCTTGGCTGCCTTCGAGATCGGCCTGCCACATGCGCTTGTCTACCGAGAGCGACTCGTTGAACTTATCCATGATCGGGTCCACTTTGCCGCGGAAGCGGCCACCCCAAAGTTTCTTCTCGGGCGCTGGAGGAGGTGACGTCGGCGTGCTCATTCTCGTTGCTTTAGCTGTTGTGGTGTGTGTCGTGCGTGGAATCTACGTTTGTGATGTCACCTCTACCGAGAGGTCTCGGTGCCTTTTTCGATCGCGCAGGTTGAGCAATCACCCTTTATGATCCAAAATGTATTGAGATAGCACGGACACGTCATCCTCAAAAGTATTCGTTACTTCAATCATGGTGTTTATTTTTGTAGTGCCGCAGGTTCTTGTGGTCAAACGAGTGTAGCCATTACCAGAACGGCAATACCAGTTTGAGACCGGTTTTGATGTCACTCAAACGAGGCATGTCACCTTCCTCCGTTCGAATGGCAAAAAATGACCGATTCGGAGCAACTTGCATGGGATGACAGCGCGGTCTGGGAGCAGTCAGGCTTCAGCGCGTTCCTTCACGATCACGGCATCAAGCGGTCCGATCTCATCGCGCATAGTGTGGACGGAAATGCGGTCGAAGAGCGGCGCTTCTTTCGGTGAGTGCAGTGAGTCACACGCGTAGTATTGTCACCATTCTCATGGGAGCTGCAGCGTGAAGAGCAGAGCTCCTACTGATGACAGCGACAACGGCGATGTCGACGTGATCCGCCGCGTAGCCGAGTCGCTGCAGCGTGAAGACAGCGCATCAACTGTACGCCCAGAGCCCGTCGCATGGGTACCTGACTTCTTCAGCTTGCCTGCGTCCGCGCGACTCGCGAGCATCGACATGTACAAGCAAGGAGAGCTCTACGGCATCGACATCTCGTCGGGATACGCGGTTACGGTACTCGATCTGCAGCCAGGTTCGAGTTACATGTTGCAAGGAAACTCGCTTGTTCGTACCTGATCACTATGTACTACAATGTAGGCCAGCATGTACTAGACCTGTGCTGCGCGCCAGGGGCCAAGCTCACGATGATCGCAGATCTGCTGCGAATGCGCGGTAGTGTGACAGGTGTGGACTATTCGCGGTCACGTATCGGCGCCTGCAAGCAACTGGTACACAAGTACCAATTGATTCAGCCTCGTACTAGTAGTAGTGATGGTGATGCTGGTGAAGGAGACACGAGCTGGCGCTGTCGACTCTTTCATGCCGATGGACGCACGTTCAACGTAGGACCAACTGGGCAGTGGAATCCTGCGTTCGACGGTGCGTTTGAAGTTGTGCTGGACAGTGAAGAGATCGCCTGCAGACACAGTAAGAGCCAGGGTCGCAAACGCAAGAACAAGAGTGCCCTTGCACGCGAGGCGAAGCTTCTCAAGGCCGCAGACGCAGCATCAGTCGCCACGGCTGCTGATCAACAGGAGTCACAGGCCAGCGATGGATGCAGTAGCCAAGTGCTGTACGATAAAGTACTCGTGGATGCCGAGTGCACCCACGATGGATCCATCAAGCACCTGCAAAAACTGACCACCAAGGACGCATGGAGCAAGTACGTTGCGGACCACCTTAACCAATCCGAGATCAGCCGCATTCTCACTCTCCAGGCCGCGCTGATTCGCAATGGGTTTGCTCTGCTACGTGTTGGTGGCACGATGATCTACAGCACGTGCAGCCTCTCGATCAAGCAGAACGAAGATGTCGTTCGTGACTTTCTTGATAGCACACCGTCCGCCAAGCTCATCCCCATTGACACAACTGGCATCCCATGTGCGGTACGTACGACTGACGAAAACCCATTCTATAGTAGTGTACTGACGGCGATGCTCGTCACAGCCTGGCCGCATCGATGGAACCGTTCGGTTCACCCCCGCACATCACACGAGCGGTCTCTTTATCGCCAAGATCCACAAGCTTTGATAGACGAAACACGGTACTGAAACTTCCTCAAGTCAGCTCGATCGATATCAGCATGCAAGTATAGAAAAAGATGGCGAGCAGAGTACTGTACAAGGCGTGAGCTCCTAACGCGGTGTCCTGGTCCTCGTCCCATGAATAGCCACCTCATCATGTACGCTTTGCTGTCCCAAACTTGTGTGCCCTGCATATTCTTGGTGACTACCGCTCCACCACTGAACGTCAGCTTATTCTTATCACCAAGGTGTAGGTAGCGAGATTAGACTCAACGTCGTGGTCGAAAGCGTCTCTCACACGGCTCACCCAGCTCACATCTGCGTGGTGGTCGTTGTCGCTTCGCCCCTCACTAGAATAAACCCAGCCGGAAGACCCGCTTCCATGGCGATGACGGCCACTGTGACTCCTCCCGTGGCCACGACGGATACACGATGGCTCTACCAGATGCAAGTCCCACAGGCGCTGCCCTTGGTCAGCTTAGACACGACGCCGCTGTCCTCGTTTGTGACACCAGCCCAGCATGAGCGGTTCTTGAGTCTCATGCGCCAGTACTACGCTCGATTCGGCACGATGTATCGGATCTCCGGTGTGTTCATGCTCACCGTGTTGTTTGTACCGCGCAATACGGGGTACTGGCTGACCGCGCCGACTGTGCTGCTGGCGTGTCCTGTCATGCTGTGCTCGACAGTGATGCACACCACGGACATGCTCAAGCTGCTTGTTCGCCAGTACGAGTTTTGGTTCTTCACGATCATGAACACGATCAACTGGGGCTGCCTCGCGTCATTCTACTCGGACCTACGGGTCTTCAGTCTGCTTGGCGGCATCCTCGGCACGCAGATGGTCATCATCATGGACGCAAATTTCCGTACGGTGACCAGCGGCATCCGCAGCACGATCGTCGCAACGCCCGTGCTGCTGGCACTCGGTATCGCCGCGTTCTTCCGCGTGATCGACACGGACGCGTCTAACTACCGCGTCATCCCCGTGGCCAAAGTCAAGGTCTCGCTGGTCGATGTGTTCACCAACACAGCGATCACACTCGCAGTCTTCACCGCGCGCAAGGGATACTCCAAACTCAAGGTGTTGGTCACACGCTCGACCGGGATTCAGACCATTCGATGCGTCGTCTACCGGTCCAAGCTGCAGCTACACAAGGCGGAACTACCCGCTGGGGCGGAAGACACTGCGGTGCCCTTGTCTCGACCGTACTACTGATCAGCGACCCGTCGATGGCCAAGGGCGTTATGCAGTTGAATGCTGCTATCGCAGGGTCATCAACCGTCTCGGATCCGATCACTCTCGTCACTGCATCCTTCACCCGGCCACTCGCTTCTATCCCTCAACTCCATTGCATCTCGGACGAATCAACCACCACTTCTTCAGGCCCAGCCGCCCCCACTAATGCAAGTGAACTTTGTGCCACCGCAGACGGTCAGCAGCAACTCACGCTTGTAAGTCTCCAGCTCCCCATAGTAGACATGCGTGAGACGCTTGTCCCTCGGCTCTCTCGCCTCCACTCGCGCACTCCGCAGTGGCTTGCTCGGTTACTATATGCTGTCGCCATCGTCGGCTTTGTGTGTACCTCCATCACGCTCACGACTCGCCACGTGCCTGGCGAGGAGACCTCCGCTGCTGAGTGGACGGCCGCGATCCTCAGCATCACGTGCACGACCACGTTCTTCACCGTATTTGCCGTCTCGTACCACCGCGCGCTACTCAAGTCGCTCTGGACCAACTTCGATTTCCTCTTTTCCTCGGTGCAGTTCACTCTCGCGATGCTGTTGATCAGCGACATGGTGCAGTGGGATTTTCGAGTGTGTGGTGCGATGGCGTGGCTGCTCTGGTTCCACTTCGTGCTGATGTTGGATGCACTCACCCCTCTGGTCAAGCACAATCTGTGGTTTCGCAATTACTACGCGCTACCTGTGATCTTGCTCACTCTGTCTAACGTGGTGCTGATTATCTACGCGTTCTTCTTCGCCGACGCCGCCGACTTTTTCATCGAGCGCACGATCTGGGAAGTCACCGTGAGTGGCAAGACGGTCGGATTGCGCACCAAGAGTCTACTGCTCAATCGCCTGTTCACGATCATTCTCTGGAGCTGCCGTCTAGTATATGAGGTCGCCGTGTGCGACGACTGCGAGCTCATCTTCATCCGCGGTGGCCTGGACTATTTTACTTGTCTAGAGATGTTCCCACCGATCGCGCCAGTCAGAACCAAGGACGTCGAGTCCAGCAAACGCTGGTGGTTTGGTCGCAAGGGGTCCGTCAAACCAGAGCCGCCCTCGGATACAACGGCGACGTCAGCAAACACATCCGATGCATACACGCCTATCCAGCCGACATGATTCGGGTCATCATCTATTCCGTTCTAATCATCTTGGGCGGTGGCTCCACTTCGTTGAATGGGACGACGACACTCTGATGTGGCAGCGAAATGCTCGCCATCGTTCGCGGGGTCAGTTCTGTCTCCAGTACGGACGCGGAGAGCCGTCGATTCAGCATGAAGAATGAGCCAGCGCGTGATAGCCTGGGCCCGAGTATAGGTGGATGAGAGGAGGAAGTCGACGAGGACCGACGCAACACGCCCACTGAAGACTTCCGCCGAGTGTAGCACGATGATAGCGCGAGGACGATCGACCCGTCCGTGTCCACACGCTTGCTGTTGGCTGGGACGACGAGGGTTTTCGTACTTGGTGACCTAGACATTCCTGTGAATGTATCAAACGGCGAATAGTAATCGACTGTTCCACGCAGTAGCACGAGCTCCGAGTCGCTCGCACACAGAATCAGCCACGTGAGTCGTGCAGTCCACATCATGATTGTGACGATGCGGTTGAGCAGCAGCATCTTGGTCCCCGTCCTGAGTGTGTACTGGCCGACGTGGTACTGGATCAGCACTCGGTCTGTGAGCTTGTTGGAATCGACGAGAATCGCATACAGCACCGAGCAAATGCCGATCCAGATCCCAGCGACCACAGGGACGATGATCTGCTTGCGGAAGAGCAATAGGCGCCGCGTCGGGGGTGCTAGCGCATCAAGCAAGAGCAACCAATGGAACCACAATCCGTAGGCAGCGACGGCCCAGCAGCGAGCGTCCCATTGCATCGCGTCGGCGAGACACAGACACGCAAGTGAGAACTGAAGGGACGGGAAGAGGAACGCGAAGTTGCGCAGCAGTGCACGCACCAGGTCGCGTTGCAGTGCACAGACGAAGGCGGCCGTGAACACGGCGGTGCACAGGAATCCACCGACGGGCACGAGGATGAAACAGGCCATGGCCTCTTCACCTGAGAGCAGCATTGACCCACCAGAGCACAGGAGGCCGAGCGCGCCGATGTTATACAGAGCGATGATGTGGTGGCCCTCGAGGCGAGTGTGGATGTGAGTGAACCATTGAGGGGACACTGATCGCCGCAGATCCACGGTGCTCAGCCTCAGTGAGACGAGTGTCACCTGCTGCCGTGGGTTGATCGCCTTGCCTGCTTTCACGGTCGGCTCAAGCTTCTGCGCTGTGATGCCGAGCTGTTTGAGCACGACGCGTGACGCGTATGCCTGCTTCCTCGCGTTGTCCTCTGGTGTCTCGATTGTATTGACTGCCAGCGTGGACGCGTGGCTGGCGAGTGGCTGGATGCGCAACGCACAGCGGAAGATCACACAGCGCACGAGCCGTGTGTTTGCGTGGCGGCGGTAGAGCAGCTTGCGTTTGTTGTACGTCTTGCGCAGGAGGAACACGATGAGAGTGATCATGGTGTTCATAAAGATATCGACGATGTCGACCTCAAGCCACGCCACCTTGATCGTGAGGTAGTTTTGAGACGGGATGTCCACGAGCCGGAAGAACACGAGCGTCGTGAAGATGATGAGCACGGGTAGGGACATGACGCAGGCTTTGACCACCGGCACGAATGTGCGAAAATTGGCGTCGATTGCGACCCAGAGCTCGACGCCAAAGCACACGACGGCCAAGAACACGACACGTTCATCCCGGTAGAGAGCTGCCAGCAGTGTCCACGTGGCCACGTTCACGATGGTGAAGAACCAGAACTCGTAGTGCATCACCAAGTGCTGGAGCAAGTCACCACTGAGCATGGCGTATGAACAGCACGGCGCCGGTAGGAATAGAAGACACGCAGGTAGCAGCAACACATTGGTGTTGGGGACGAGGAGTGTGACCACGCCGAGCAGTGCGCCGACGTGGTTGGCGTGGCTAAGCCATCGGTAGTGGCGCTTGGACCACTGTAAGAACTTGAGGTTGGTCGCCGGGTTGAGCAGATACCACGAGAGCGTGAGGCGTAGGTTGAGCACGGGTAGTAGCTGGGCTGCCTCGAGCTTGTAGACGTGCGGGTTGCGTTTGTCTGTCGGTGACGGCGGCCGCGGAACCACAACGGACAAGATCGCCGCTGCCGTGAGCGCTCGCTGTAGCACGCGCGGCGTTGGCGTTGTCGTTGGCGTTGGCGTTGGTGTGGGCGACGCCGCCATTCGATGCACGGCCGTGACAGAGAATGCTGGAGACAGCAATGGATCAAAGGAAGGCGAGATGCGATGGATCGGTGTATCCTATGGGCGGATCGCTGTAACAGTCGCGTCATTCTGAGGGGACTAAGAACAACTCGCCTAGCTAAAGGTCTTGTTTCTGTTTCTGGCATTTAGCAGCGTCGGTTGCGTGATCTCGTTGGCCACGAAGAGGCGCCGCAGTCAGTTGAAGCGGCTGAGAGTGCGATCGTGGCGGTGACCCGCCACAAACTTAGAGGACCACTGCTTTCGTGATTGCTTCCTGTTGCCTGTGGAGTGTAATACAGTACCGAGAATGGCCAGAAGTAGCACAGTACGATG
>JAADXF010000749.1:0-12334 GCA_023337575.1 Pythium chondricola | reverse complement strand
GCTCGCTCAAGAAGGCGCGCGTCAGTGTACAGGAGGCCAAGTTCAAGACCACGCTGCCCAACGCCAAGGAGTTTCTACCAGAGGTCAGTCTTGACGCATACTGCGAGTTGGTGACGCCCTTGGAATGGCAGGAGACCGCGACGCTGCGGTCCAAGACGCTCGTGGGTACGTGGGTATTGTGTGTGCATACGAAAAAACGCTGTAGTATCTGACAGACTGTTTGTCTACTGTAGTACTGCTCCCAGGCACGGGAGAGCACGGATTCCTACACCGTCGATCGTCTTTGGCCATCCCGCTGGCCCAGCGCGGCGTGGCGACGCTGGTGAGCGCCTCCTTGACAAGGTAGACAGAGTAAAAGTCGCCAACTCTGACGCTCGTGGATGATACCCCAGATTCTGGAAGGACCATTCTATGGCCGACGACGACCACAGGACCAGAAAGGATCCAAACTACGGCGGTGAGTTTGCATCATGGTTCTGAGGACAGTGAATCCTCGCTCTCACTGTATGGAGGTCTTGGTGAATAGAGTGTCGGACCTGCCGATTCTCGGCCAGGCGACGATCGAGGAAGCCAAGTCGCTGCTAGCGTACTTTCAGAAACAGCACGGCTACGACCACGTCGTAGTCGCAGGCAGCAGCATGGGAGGACTCCACGCAGCGATGGTGGGGTCGGTGTACCCTGGAGATGTAGGCGTCACCTCGTGGCTAGCTCCACCGTCTGCGATCCCTGTGTTCACGGAAGGACTGCTGGCGGCGTCGTGTAATTGGTCCTCGTTGTACAAGAAGCACGAGCTGCAGCTGCTGGACAAGATGCTGCAGGGACAAGCCGTCACGGAAGCCTCCTCTCATGAAGCCGCGTTTGAAGACGAAGATCCTGTGCAGCAGGCCAAGAAGCGGATGCGACTGTTTCTCTCTATCACCGATATTGATAACTTCCACCCGCCGCGTCGCTCCGATGCAGTGGTGTTCGTGGTGGGCACGGAAGACGAGTACATTGGTCTGCCCCAGCCCGAGTGGATGCGGCTGGTGAGCAAGTGGCAGCCGGCCCAGCTGCGATATCTCAAGACCGGCCACGTGAGCGGCATTCTGCTGGAAAGCAAGGCCTTCGAGAACACCATCATGGACGTAGTGGGCATGGTGCGGCAGCCCTCGTCGTGAGGACCTGGGTATTACTTATGAAGCGGGATCGTGTTTCTTATTCATGCAAGCAATAGACGATATTGTCCTTGAAGTGGTTGAGCACGGCGCGCAGGTCAGCGCGAGTCACGTTTTCTCGCCACATGATCTCTTCGAAATGGAACTGGCCGTGGAAGTAGACGCAGAGGCGCCTGAACATGGCGAAGAGCGGCGTCGGCGTCGCGATGCGGTCCAAGTAGGCTCGCTCTTCGTCGGTGAAGCCAACGACGGTCGTGTCAGCTGGGATCAGTGGCTTGGGGTCCAGGGGTGGGTTGGGCCGACCGGACACGGACGCGTGGCTCAGTCCACGACGGTGGTCACGATAGTTGCGGCGAGAGGAGCTATTGATCACAAAGGGCTGGTTCTCCTCCTCCTCGCGCTCGTCATGATCCTCGAGGGGGTCTTGCTGGCTCTGCGGTGGGTGCTCGGGCGGCACCATAAAGTAGACATACCGGTGCAGCTGGATGATGAATTCGTGCTGGAGCAGCCAGATCTGATCAGCAACGACAAGGGATCCAGGTGTTAGTGACCCGCATGTGTAGAGCGCATGGAATAGGTAGGACGCACCAGCATGTGGATGTACTCTACTTTTTTGGGCGGGGAGAGGTTCTTGACCGCATCGGAGATACGACGCGCGCCGTTGAAACTCGCCAGCACCTCGCACAGCTCGTGCGGAGCAAACTTGCGCTTGAACTCCATCGCCAACGGGGAGGACACACGCAGAGACTTGTTCGGATGGACCTGGTAGATGTTGGTCATCGCGATCGTGTCGATGATGCGGCCGTACCCCCAGTAGGTGAGGTGGGCTGCGAGCCGGAAGAGCTGGTGGATCGGGATGGATGTCTCCAGTGCCAGGTCCTGGAAGCTCTTGAGTGGACTCGCCGCTGTGATCAGCACGTGCAACTGGTACGAGTGGTCCTGTGGCAGCGCGTGCAAGATCGCGTCCTCGTCCGTGAGCAGCAGCAGCGTCTGGTACGGCCGCAGGTTCTGCATCTGCAACGACACCGAGTCGGTCAGGGTGAGCGACAGCTTGACCCAATGGTTGATCACGACGTGGGCCGTCTCGCTCTCCTCGAGACCGTGGAACACACACTTGAGGTCATTCGCCAGCACGCTGCTGCCCAGTGACACGTCGATCAGCGTCTGTGGGTCGACTTCCAGTTCTCGCTGGCTCGCCTTCTCGGTGCTGTCTTTGCCGCTGGTACCGCCTGCACCCGTGACGCCGCCAGTGGTTGCACTGGTGGCACCACCCGACGTCGTGGATGCGCTGCCGCCGCCACCTGCCGCCGCCAGCAACGACCGTTCATTCTGGAGCAATTCGTCGCGGATATGGAGGAGCTCTCGGACCTCTTTCGATACAAAGCCTGCCCGAAGTTCTTCGTGCAGTAACCCGTTGGCAAGCTGTGCAGCGACAGCGCGGAACGCCGCGATCCGTTGCTTGTGCTGCTGCTGTCGCGTCTCTTCGTTCTCTCGTCCACGCGTGCAAGACGCGCTGGTGGCAGCGACGTCGTCGCCATCGAGAGCCTCGTGATCGCTCGCTGCATCCGTGCGATACAGCGATTGGCGGTGCTGGAACGACTGGTGCTGGTGCTCGTCCAGTACAAAGATGACGTTGAACATGGTGGTGTCGTTCTCTCGTTGTTGCTGCTGTTGTTGCTGCTGGGGTGGGTGGTGATGGTGGAGGCTGCTGCTGTCTGTCGCCGGTGAGGATGCATCGTGCTTGCTCTGGGTCGCTCCACTCCCATTCAATGACGACGGCGCGCTGCCAGTTGCTGCGCCACCCGCAGGCGGGTTCACTACTGCGACACTCATGGCGGAGGCAGTTGATGTAGAGGCAGCGCGACGCGGCACCAGCACCGGGTGGCTGATGAAGCGCAGGTCCTCGATCACGAGTTCAAAGCTGGCATTGCAGAGCGCGTTCTTGGGGCGAAAGAGCTTGGCGATGAGCGGCGCGTTGATCTTGTGGAAGCTCGAGACATGGTCGGCAGACGCAGGCGGCGCCGGGTACCGAAACACGAGCTTGCAGCCCTTGTGGATGTCGTCCACGACGAACGCGATGCCGATTAGCTCGCTCTTCATGTGGTTGATTGTGTAAATTTAAGGTGTGATGTTGTGTCGGGAGTGATGGGTATCGGTTTAGAGAGGGATTGAGATCGGTTTCGAGAGGGTCAGCCAGTGTTAAAAAGTGAAAGGTGAATTAACCAGCCCTCGGATAAATGCTTCTTGCTTTCCTCTCCTCCTCCTCCTCCTCCGCACTCAATCCTCCTTCACTTCTCTTGAAAAATGGCGGACAACGACCAGACCTCGTCAGTTGTGTCGCCCCCTCCCCCTCATGGACAGCACGCGCGTCGACGAGTCCCCCGAGAACATCCGAGACTTGTTCAAGCACCTCAAGTTCTCAAGAAGGCGAAGACGGCGATCGTTGATATCAAGCAAGCATTTAAATCCTTCTGCTCGACGACTGACGAGACCGAGCGTCGTCGTGTTTGGGAGGCGTTGGAACGGGCGGGCGCTCACCGAGCTCAGGTACCTACCGGTAGAGAGCAAGATCTTCCCGTATCGTAAATTAATCGCACGTCGACCAAGATTGTCCGTGGCATCCTGAACAGGCGCGTGTGCTCAGATTCGACACTCTGGTACACTCGTGTCGAGGAGGATGCGCGCTTCCTCGTGCAGGTCGAGAAGCGCAAACACGACCCTGCGTTCGAGTGGGTGTGCGAGTTGTTTCGCGCTGGCATCGATCGGGAGTGTACGTACTTCCCACTCCAGAAAGTGAAAGACGAGGTACGCACTGACGCTGGCGAGTTCCTGTGCGCAATGCACCCGAAACAAGCGGCACCCGGTCAACGTTGTGAGGTGCAACAGGTTTGACAGGAATTCGGTGAGCTCGTTGGTGGCGTGGGCGAGCTGCAAATTGTGACTCAGCTCAACGTGGAAGGGATCGAGCGCAGGCTGTGGGCGACACCGGCAGTGCTCTCCTCGCAGCCGCAAGGCGTTCGCACTCCTACGGTTGGAGCCTCTGAAGGCGGCAAGGAGCAAGACACGAACGGGTATGCCATACTGATCAAGACAGTCACGCCAGCGAGGCGACTTCCCTCCAAGGACTCCAAGGGAGAGCACAAACTGTCGCTGCATACTAGTAGTAAGATACATTTCCATCGATCACGAGAATCGTTCATACGCATCTTCTTTCAGCCACCAACTACCCGAACAGCACTCGTTGCATATCCATCCAAGCTTCGCTTACACTGCTTCATACAATACCAGGGTGTATCCGCCTGAGTCACCCCTCCTTTTCCTCACACGTCACAGATGATACGCCATGGAGTGGCGGCTCACGTGCAAGCCTTCTTGGAGGTGGCCGGCACCGTCGATCTCGCACGACTGCAAGATCGACAGCACACGCGAAGAGCTGGGTCGTCTGTTCGGGTCGGTGCATAGGCAAACATGAACAAGCTCGGCGATCACGGGCGGGCAGGCGTCGGAGATGGTAGGTCGCAGCTGGCCAGCGACCACGTTCTGCAGGATCTGGAGTGGCGTGAACTCGGGTGTGCCGTCGCTCGTGCGCATGTCTTGGTACGGTGTCGCTCCCGTGTCGATCTCACACAGCACGATACCGAAAGAGTAGATATCTGCCTTCTCCGTGTACGGCTGGCCTTGGAGGATCTCGGGCGCAGTCCAGTATGGTGTACCCACACCCTTGGTCATCATATCGCCTAGCTGGCTGCGACTCACACCGAAGTCGATTAGCTTGGCTTTCAGTTCTTTCGACAACAGCACGTTCTTAGACTTGAGATCCCTGTGGATCGTAGGCGGATCACGGTGGTGGAGGTAGGCCAAAGCACATGCGATGCCCTCCGCGATACGAACCTTGTCGTTCGTCCATTGGCTCGTGGTCCCGGTTCGTCGAATGTACTGCAACAAATCTCCGTTGGCCATGTACTCGGTGACCATACAGAGGCTCTGCAACGTGTTCCACGCCACACCGACAAACTGGACAATGTTTGGGTGGTCCATCGAAGCAGTGAGCGTGATCTCACGCGTGAAAGCTTCCACGTCTTCGAACCGATACTTCCTGGTCCGTAGCAGCCGCTTCACTGCTACATCACTTGATTGCCAGCGACACAGCCACACTTCACCATGTCCGCCCTTGGCGATGAGTCGATCGAACCGAATATTGGACAGCTCGATGCGGCGATTCGCGAGGAACGTATTGTTCACGAGCGTATCCAGCACCGTGTTTGCACTCGTGGCAGCGAATGACTCGATCGAGGACCGTGAGCTCATCGACGCCGCTGTCATCCGCTCACTGCGATCAAAGGCGCTGCTTGGCGGCTCAACAAACTCGAACCCATCGTCGTCTATGGCCGATGCTTGGTGATGAGACATCGAGTTGAGTGTTGTGTGGGAGAGTTCGTGGTCTAGCCGAACCGACTTGCCGTTCGCTCGCTGCCACCACACTCGATGCCGGAAGCAGAACGCTACACCAGACACGATCAGCGCTGCTGATAAAAGGATCGGAAGCAGCAGCAACAGGTTGAACTGCTTGCCCTTGGCCGTGTACCGCAGCCATGAGGTGACAAGCGCACCAGGCTTCGGACGACACCATCGCCCACTGTCCCCCACAGCGCCATACGGAAGGCATGGAATGATCATCGCTCCACGCGCGGGGCAGTTGGCTTGTGCCACCTCACTGCGGATCATGTGGATGCCGTAGATCAAGTACGATCGATTGCGGTCTTCCCACGTGTGGCGCTGCACGTTCACGTCTGGAACCAGCTCGTCGTAGCCACCGTCGGCCCACACACTCACGTGAACCGGTGTGTTCACATCGGCCGTCGCACACAACGACGCTGCAGCGAGCTGGTCGCCCGTACACTGGTCGGTTCGGTAGAATGCTTCCCTAGTCCCCTCGTCTGCACACTTTTGCTCTTGGCAGCCAGCGAGAGTGAAGCCACGTCGGGAGAGAGCGATCTCTGCCATGGTACTTCCGCACCGTACGTAGATGGCAGCGAGAGTGTTGCCGTCACCGAACGCAAAGCCAGAGTCCCACACAAGCGCTCGCTGGAGCAACACTGGAAGGTCGCTGAACTCGAGTGACACCTCGTTCAGACGCTGACGAATCTCCAGTGGCAGCGTGGTTTCGATCGTCATCTGAGGGGGCGTCTCGCCTTTGAGAAAGCGGCGATAGAATTGCTGTGCAAGGTCGCTGCTGGTTCCGTCGAACGAAAAGTTGCTGTCAACCATCACGCCGTTGGCATCCTTCACGAGTATTACACTGTTGTTGCGCAGCTGAAGAACCTCTGCATTCGCCGCGTCAATCTCGCGCTTCTTGCTTCGATGGAAATCGTCGGCAAAGTCGTTGAGCCACGTCTCCATCAGCTCTGAACTCTTGGGGCGGCACCATCTTTTGTCGACCCGCTGGAATGGCACACACGGGATCGTCAGCAGATCGTGTGACGCGCCGGGCGAGCACACGGAATTCTCTTTGTCCAGTGCATCACTGTGCGAGTGGATGGCGAACACGTGCACGTCTTGCTTGAGCTCATTCTCGAACCATCGATGGCGCATCACAGTGATGTCTGGAAGCTGGGATGTTTTAGGTCGAGTGAGGCTAGTGTCGTGGGCTACCCACAGCGGCGTTGACGACTCTGTCGGCACTGCTGTGGTGCTGCACTTGGCACCGACCACGAGTCGACTCGCACGGCATTGATGTGCAAAGGCAACGGTGGTGGTTGTATTCGATCTGCTCACGGAACACGAGTTGATGACACAGTCCGTCGCCGCGAACTCGGACGCTGACAACGCGATGTCAGCCATGGAGGACCCACAGAGCGTGTAGATCTGAGCGATCGTGCTTGCGTTGGATTCCGCGAGGCTGTACCCAGTGTCCCACAGTAGTGCGCGCTGCATGAGAGGCGGTAGTTCACCAAATGGCAGCACGTGGGCGAGCAGTCGGTCTTGCACTTCGTGTGGCACGGCATCGTCGGCGAGATCCAAGCGCGATAGTACCGCCGTGCTAGCATTGCCGGCTAACTGCGACAGATAGAGACGATAGTACATCGCCACAAAATCGGATGAGCCCTGTGCACGTGGTGCATCACCATCGCTGTCCCGACTGCTGCTTGTCGAGGCCAAGCATACCGCACACTGCCACAAAGACAGCAGGAGCGACAGCCATCGCCTACCTCGCCTGCGATGCATACTCGGCTTGATCATTCTTATCTGTCGTTGTTCTCGTTGTGGCTGCTCGTGCGTCGGTGCCCAGCGCACGCATGTCGCCAGTTCCGCATGCTCATGGTGGTTTGCATTGCTGCAGTTTCCAGGAGCCTTCTCCAATCCAACGACTCGTAATCCCAATTTTAGCCAATCAACATTCAGTGATCCTGAAGAGTCGCGATGTACCACACCATGGAAACACCAAAGATCCATGATGGCGGATTGCATCGAACCAATGCAGCCATTCGCAGACGTGTCTCCGTGCCGCAAGCAGCCATGGCAGTGCTCTCAGTGCTACTCGAAGCGTGCGGGCTACTCGGCTTCACGTGGTGGCTGTTGGGGCGGTATCGCGACCCGTACGTGTCGGCGGTTGGGCAGGCGGCGGTGTTTTTGAGCTGGTCTCTTGGCTTTCTCGGGCTTCTGCTGCTGCCAATCGACATCGCAAAACACGGTGGCACCCATCCCTGGGGCAGGACTAGCGAGGAGGAAGATGATGGTGATGATAACAGCAACAACGGCGCGATCGGAGACTTGCCCAGCTATCTCCACCTATGGCAAGCGCTTTACTGGCTGACGTTTCTGCTCAGTTGGATCGTTCTGCCGCTACTGGTCGAGTTCTCACAGAACGGTGAATTCGACGTGTCTGCAAGATTACTCAGCTCGACTCGACGTATTGTCCTTCACTGGACCATCGTCGTCGTTGTGGTCTCAGCCGCAGTCGTCTACTTGCTAGTGGTGGGGCACTTTACCGTTCAAGGACTCGTGGGACTCGCCATGGCGGCAGCCAACACGTATGGGTTGGTGTGGATCATTTTGCTGCTCGGCCATGGGCTCGTCGACATCCCTCGATCACTATGGAAGCATCGAACACCTGAACTTTGGCTTCGAGATCTTCACTTCCGAGCGGTGCAAGTACACAACGAACGTATGGAGGCCATCTTCCTGTACCAAGACATCCTTCGAGAAGTGCACAACACGTACGATAGTATGCTACAAGCGGAGAGTGTATCAATCATTCTCACAAGCGACATGCAGCAAGTGAAAGTGGGGCTGAATACAGTGATGGCCCTAGTCGAGACTGATCATCGGGATCCAGAGAGTGGCGGATTCTCAGCGAAGAATATGGCGAAACCCAAGAGCTCTGCCAGTCCGATGCTCTCAACTTCTACGATTAGTGAGTCCGCACCAGCGTACATGATGGTGGTCGAGTTGCATCGTCGAGTCAAGTCTGCGCAATCAGATCTCCGAGGGTCTGAGCAAGCGTGGGTAGAGCTGTGTGCGACCGCAGACGCCTTACAACGTGCAATCGGTCGGAACGTCGCTGCGCCGCCGGCTGGCATCTACTCCACGACCAATATGATGGACCAGCTTCGTGTGTTGGCTGGCCAGACTCAGTCCCAGCTCCAGCGAGTGCTGCTGCCGCATATGTACGCCATCGCATCGCTGGTCTGCGCACTCGCCTCCGTGTGCATCGTGTGGGGAGAGTTGACCATGTCGTGGTCGTCCATATACTCTCCGTCCCACGTCTTTGGTCTGCAATCTACCACCAGTGTGGAGATGGCAGCATTTGCGCTACTCTTGTACATGGTGTTGTGTGCCTACACCTCCCTGTTCAAGCTACGATCGTTTGGACGCTTCGCGCTTCGAGGCCACCGCAACTCGAGTGAGCTCGCGCTCTTGAAGACAGCCATTCACCAGTGCCGTCTACAGTTCGCGATCGGGTACAATTTTCTATTGCTCGTGCACGAGCCGCGCTTGACCGATTCCACGGCTTTCCATCAACTGTGGAGCAACATGCAAGTCATCCGCGTCTTCGGGAGGGACTTTTCGGTGTACGCCCCCATTCTCATGATCGTCCTCGCTGGCTGCACTGTCAGCAATGTGTATGCGCGTCTGATGAAGGCTGCGATTGGAATGGAGCAGTACGAGCAGCTCCTCCCAGGCCACCCGGATCATGAAGGCCAGGTCACCAAGGGCGAGCGGTTGGTGCAAAAGGGCATTGGCAAGCTGCGACGAGAGGAGGCCAAGCTGCAAAAACGCCATAGCCAGTGGCGCGGACGAGGAGTGCTGTTCACCGACAAAGCGATGCCTGAAATGGCGACGTCCCTCCTCGACAGTCACCACGAGGACTCTGGTGATGATGATGTCGCTGGTGTCACATAGTGATCAATCCTGTAATAAACAGAGTCTGCGAGTATTAATAATAGCGTCGCTTCCCATAAGAAACGAGAGTCACACGTTGAGAGAGCGACGCGGCAGATGGACATGGAATGGAGCGGAGGGTGGATCAACGGCGATATGTTACTCGCTGACAGGTGGCAGAGACGACGAGACCAGTGGATACACGCGGGTTACACTTAGTACATACAGCGCTCAAGGACTTGGGTGGCTTGTCACTTTCGAATCTCCCTCACTAGCTCCCCAGAAGAACTCACGACGTCGTCGTCGAGCGAAATGTCTAGCGATATGGACGCCTACCGATCATCCGATGAGCTCACTTCGTCGCCACGGCGGCGACGACGCCCCACCTCCTGGACCACGCGCGTGATGGCGATCTTCTCCCGTACGTCTCACACCTATAATTGCCCTGTTTGGTCATTCACGCACTAATGACTGGAACGGATCTGTATGTGCAGTGCTTTTCCTCATCGGCATCGTCATCGCGCTTGGCGCGTTGATCCACAAGGGCAACAACTCGAACGACTCCGAGTCCGGCAGCAAAAACAGCACGAGCTCCTCCACCACAAACGACTCAGGTGGCAGTGCAAGCAGCTCCTCTGGATCTCCTGGGTCCAGCTCGAGTAGCTGCGTCCGCCGCCGACCAGAACCGCACCTCCGCACCGTGGTGTTCTGGCAGACCGAGGTCGACGGCTGTGAAAAGGTACAGTGCATCGGGAGGTTGCATGAAGGTTGCTTCAAGGCGCTCATGTTACGCGAATGTGGATGCTGCCGTTTTGTGATTGGCAGATCCCAAGCGGCGTGACCCACGTTGTGTTTGGCTTCGCGTTGGTGGACGGTGCCAATGACCGAGTGGTGCCTGTCTTCCAGAACACAGACGAAGAGATCCAGATGTGTGTCAAGACGCTGCGATCGTGAGTGTTATATAGTGTTCTGTACTCGTCTTTCACTCTACTAAAGCGAGGATGCTCACTCACCATGCAGGAAGTGCATTGCGTCGCTTGGAAGCATCGGTGGATCCACCAACAACGAGGCGATCGCCAACGTGACTGACGTGAGAGCGTTTGCTGCCTCTGCAGTCGAGCTCGTCCAGAAATTCAACTTTGACGGCGTGGACATTGATGACGAGACCGTAGGATCTGACTATAGTGCGACCAGACTCGTCTCTTCCGTGCAGGCGACACGAGCGGCGCTGGATGAAGTCGACAAGACCCTACTGCTCACCTATGACGCATACTTCAACGAAGGCGAGCCATCCTTCTGCAAAAATGAAGCATTTGCGTCGTACACGCGATGTTTCCCGACCGAGATCTTGGCCTTCGTCGACTGGGTCAACATCATGGCGTACAATGTCGCACAGAACGAAGAGATAGCCGCGGACATCTACGAAAAGGCGTTGACAACGACATTCGTCGACTGGAAGGCCCAGCTAGGCGGTGACTTTTCCCAGGCTGCGATCGGCGTGTGCGTGAAGAAATCGTGCGCGTACGGACCAGGCCCGAGCGAAGAAGTCATCGCGAGCTGGAACAAGCTCGCCCGCGCCATTGGCACTGGTGGCGGCATGATGGTGTATGCAGCCTCCGGAGAAGTGACCGAAGACTTCTTTGTCACACGCAGTGTTCTACCGTAGAGTTGGCGTGTAAGTCCGATAATAGACTCATCACGCCATATTCATCGAGCTGAGCGCGCGGAACGGATACTAGACCAACCTCTGCGGTCGCTCTGAAACGAGTTCAACTGCGACTGATCTTGGGACTGCTCTGGCCCTGGCTCGAGCACAGTACTCGTCAGGGATGGCATCGACACACTGACGCGTCCGTTGGTGAAGAACCGTGGCTTTCGGTCAGCGAATAGATCTAGGGCCAGTGCAAGGAGAATCGCCGAGGCGAGCAAGATGAGCAAAGCCAGCGCCATCTCTTGCTGCTTTTCTTGATGGAGCCACGAAGTGATGAGCTCGGACTGGATGGGTCGGCACCAGTCTTTATGCAAACTGGGCTGGTCGAGTGACAGGCATGGGATGATGAAGGAAGGTGACACTGGACACGTCCCTATCTTCACCTCAGTGATGGATTGATGAATCACGTACTGGTGGCTGAGAGATGGATACCGCTTGAGCCACATATTGGGGATCGTCGAGTGGTTGGAGCTGCTCAGGTTGCCAATCGCCCACACTGTGGACACTGTGGCCAAAGGTACCTCCACCCCAGAGTCTTGGATGTTGGATGGAATCGCACAGCGAATGAGGCTCGTCAGTTCAATCGATCCCGGTCCAGAACCTCTCTGCTCGTTGCAATCCTTGGCGCGGTATGAGTAAATGATGTCTTCACTCGACTCGTTCTTCCACGAGCAGTCTTGGATCGGACAGCCGGTGGCAGCAAAGTACCCTCGCCCCATGGCAATGTCGCCCATCGTCTCACCGCATTTAACGTATACTGGCACGACATCGACATCGACCACACTGTTGTTGCTGCGCTGAACGAGAACGTAGCCGGTGTCCCACAACAAGGCGCGCTGAAGCAGGCCAGTGATTTTAGAGAACGTGAGCTCGGAGGCATCCAAGCGTGTCTGAACATCAGCTGGGACGGCGTTGGCAAGCTTGAGTTGTGGGTATGAGTGTCTGCGTTCGTGAAGTTCATAGTATGTGGAGACGAACTCAGCCCCGAGGCCACGCGCCAGTGAAGTCAAGGCACTCTGTCCGACACGTGGTGTACTCGCTGCGTTCCCCGAGAAGTCCAATTGTGCTCCTGGGTGACCCGGCGCCG
>JAADXF010000748.1:0-12334 GCA_023337575.1 Pythium chondricola | reverse complement strand
TTGTGGAAGGATACAGCGGCGCGAGCAGCGGATGATGCATCGTCTCCAGCGCTTCGACGACTAGGGTCTCGATCACCTCCAGCCCTGGTAGCAACGACTCTGCTTGCTTAGCTGACGCAAACGTAGGATCACTGGCATTTGCGATGCGGACACGACGGAGCGATTCAAGAGCACGATGGAGTGGCACCAGTGCAGGTGATATCGACAAACACTCGAGAGTTGCCATCAGCAGCTCAACCGGATCAGAGCGCTGCTTGATACTAGACCGTGTGTGCTTGAGCACGAAGAGCATGTCGTCCAGCCGCTCCTGGAGGAAATGAACATCCTTCTCGTCTAATCCATGAACACACTGGCCGTGATCCTCCTGTGGTTCTGTGAGCCGTCGGAACTGTTTGGTTAAGTCATTTTTCGTTACTGTAGTGATTCCACCACGGCACACAAGAGAATGAGCAGGCACGCACCATCCAAGCAGATAGCGTGCTCGAGCTCGTACCAGACCTCGTGGTCGAGTGTTGCACACTGGCAGCCGAGTCGCGTTTCATCCCCAACACCTCTCTCTTGCTTGGACCTTCGGCTCGATCGTCTCTATCTACACCACTCCTGAGTCGCTGAGCCCTGAGCATCTCGTCGAATACATCCATCAGTTGCGTGCGCAAGTGATTGGAAGTCTCGAAGTCGAGCAGCAGCGTCAACTGTGACTGTAACAGCGTGGATACTCGATGCTGTGATGGCCCCGCTAGCCTCGTGTTGAGCGTGAGAAAGTATCTCAACACCATACAATTCAATACAGCACCACTAGCACAAACCATCACCAGGCATGGTTCGTACCTTTCGCACTGCCGTCGCGACCGAGTGGAGAGAGAAACAGACCAGGCTGAGCGTGAATGCTCGACCTCGAAGCTTGTCCAGAACGATCGCGACCTCGAGCTCATCGCCAGCATGCAGGTACAAACCGTGCAGTTGCGATGGAGCACACGTCCGCAGCTGGTCCAGCACGAGTTCCAGGACTCCACACACCGAGGCTATGTTAGCGTCGGCGTCTCCATCATCCGAGAGCTTTGGTTTGGTCTGTTGGCGTCGGCGGCACTTGAAGATCCACACAGCCACCCACATCGCAACCATCACGTGCTTGTATCTCGGCAGCGCCTGCACTGGCTCGACAGGACGCACACTAATGGCGTTGTCGCTCTGCAGGACACTGCGTGCCTTCCACACTTGTTCGTGGTCAAGATGCTGTTCATCGTGGCTCAGACGAATGATATCGGGTGCGCTCTCGACCAGGAAGGTTCCCACAGCGTGGCGCGTGGACAAGAGCGCGGTGGTCTCTGTGTCATGCGCTGCTGGCCGCATGAGCTGCGCACCCACCATCTCGCTCAGCACGGCAGCGTGCATGCGAGGCGTCTGCTTGAGCGAGAGTTTGTGCAGCAAGAGCAGCAGCGACTCGAGCAGCCCACGTTGCTCCGGCGTGAGCGTATGCTGGATGTAGAAAGCTGTGCATGCAACGCTCGCCTCAACCCGCCCATTCTCCGTGCAAGTCAGCAGCTTTGAGAGGTCGCTGTAGCAGTCGCTGGGCAGTAGCGACGCGTAGCCGTGGCTGAGCAAGTGCAGCACGACGTAGGAGACCGAGCGAGACGAGTACTGGCTCAGTCGTTCGGGGATGTCACCTTGCTCAATGCACTCGAGCAGGCTGCGCTGCTCTTTTGGTTTGGCCTCGAGCAGAAACACTTCATTCTTGTGGAGTTTGGACTTGAGCAGGAAGTCCACCAGGTACTTGAGAACGATGCAGATCTCTGAGGGGATTCGGAGTAGCTGGTATGATTCCACTGAGGGAATGAATGGTGTGCCTGGACTGGCCACAAATGTAGAGAACGAGGAAGACGAGGACGCCGGATCACGACCGTCCGAGTCTCGTGGAGGTGAGAATACTGCGCGTCGAGTGGATGTAGGTGACGAGACGACGCTCGGTCGGTGGCCTGTGAGCAGGCTGAGCGTCTTGCTCAATGCACTAAGACTGTGACTCTGCGTTGGCATCGACGTGTCCATGGTAGCAGTGCGAATGGTGTGCACCGAAGTGACGACTAGTCACGATTGGCCTCTATTTAGAGATATCGAGGTATATAATACGAACTAGTTACTATACTCTACCAGTTCACGCAAGGTCTCGTGACTGGTGGTGGATTGATGAGCGATCGCTCGATGGCCACGGCTCGGGAGTAGGCCTGTTCGCACACGATGAGGTCAGCTCGAGACGAAAGAAAACGTACACTTTTAGTACTGTAGTACAACACCATACCTCGTGCAGGATGTCGACGACTTCGTCCATGTGCGAGAGCAACAAGTTGGAGGTGATCACAGTCGTCCCGCTCTCTGCCTCCGCTGTCTCTGTACTCTCTGTTCGCAGGAAACGTTCCCTCAATGCCTCACCAATCAGTTCATCACTCTTCCACAGCTCTAGGGACCGCTTGGCGAGGTGATGCAGTGGTTTGTCGGTCGCTGCCTTCGCTACGGCCGTCGCGCGATGGAACTTGCGCCACACGTGCCACGCCTCTTTGACATGCTCCCGTCCTAGCCGCTGCCGCAGCTCGTGGCTCGAGGTACCATCTACTGCGTCTTTGAGCAAGTGCCACGCACAGCGACGGTGGCTGCGTCGTCCAAATGGGCACAGCGTAGTGTCCCGACCGTCTAGCGTCAATGATGGACTCAGTGTGGCTCGATCTGCGTGCTTCTTCAGTGCGAGGTACCACTTCTTGGCCATTGTCGAGTGTGGGAACGACACAAACACCTCTGCGAACGCAAAACCGACTTGCATGGCGATCGTTTCCATCGCCGCCACTTGGTCCACAGACGTCGGGTAGACCTGGAACACCACGGCGCTGTCGTCCTCCAACACACGAAATAGGCTCTCGTAGCACGTGCGCAAGCCGTCGTCCGTGAGCCACTGAAGCATCGAGATGCCGATCGCAGCTGTGCACGAGTCTGCGCGAACTGGGAACCGCTGGGCTGCGTTGCCGCAGTAGAATGCAGCGTACGTGTCGTCCACTGTGGCTGCTGATTTGGGGTCTTTGTGCGTCAGTGAGAGCATCGACACGCTGATGTCGAACGCGAGGCAAAAGTGGGTGCAACCTCGATCACTGAGCCACTGTGATGCAGCGCGAGTGCTCAATGCGGAGCCAGCGCCGAGGTCCAGCAGCACCACGGCATCCGACGATTGAGTGTCAAGTGGGCTCAGCACGTGCGTGATTTCGAGCGCGTATACTGTCAAATCACGCTGGATGGAAGCGTTCGCTGGTGTCGTGTATGTCGCCGCCTGATCATCCGAATAGAAGCGCTGTGCAGCCGACGAGGACGCCGAGGCGCGTGCGCTCGCTGCGACCTCTGGCCGCGCTTGCTGGAACGGCATGTTGGAGTGTCAACAATTCACCATAGTCCCTCATTGAATGTTCAACTAGGGAGCTCATACGGTACACGAGGGACATGGCTACATGGTGATCTTCTCCATAAACGGGTTGGGTTCCCCACAAACCCATTAACCCATTAAACCGGGTGCGGTCAAAAACCTGAACCCATGGATGACGTTCCGTGTTTCCTTCCGGAAATTCAACATGCGTAGATACACTGTATCCATCCGTTCAAGTACGAAACAACCACATCAGACCAGCAACAATCACTCTTGCTTCTGTGAAGTGCAGACGGACACGAGCCATTCGCCACTCCCCCCTTCTTGGAAGCAGCTTCCCTCCTTCCGCCTCTCTCAACGAAGATGCCCTCGGACGTGATCGCGCTAGAAGACGTCGCGACGATGCCCGCGCCGGGCATGAACTTCCCCGTCAACGTCAGCTTCTCGCCGGACGGCCAGCGCGTCGCGTTCCTCCACTCGCGCGAGAACCAGCTCACGCGCCAGCTCTACGCCTACGAGGTCGCCACCAAGTCCATCGACTTGCTCGCGTCTCCTCCGAACCAGGGCAACACAGAGGGCAACCTCTCGCTCGAGGAGAAGCTGCGTCGTGAGCGCCAGCGCCAGATGGGCGTCGGCATCACCAGCTACGCGTGGTGCCCGTCGCCGCAGTCGCAGCGGATCCTCTACCCGATCCAGGGCGACCTGTACATCCAGGAACGCCCCGGCGCACCGCTGCAGCTGCTCTTCGACAAGACCACCACGGGCGTCGTTGGTGGTGCGATCGATCCGCAGTTTTCGCCGGACGGCAACTGGATCGCGTTCGTCCAGGACAAGGAAGTGTACGTGATCGGCAGCGAGTTGCTGCCCAATGGCGCGTCGCAAAAGGCCGTACAGATCACCACGGGGGCGCGTGGCCACGTGGGGATGTCGAACGGGCTCGCCTGCTTCCTCACACAGGAAGAACTGAGCCGCTTCCGTGGCTTTTGGTGGTCGCCGGACGGCCAGTACATCGCTTTCGAAGAGATTGACGAGAGCGTCATCCCCGAGTTCCGCATCATGCACTCAGGCAGCGCCGACGTCGGCGATGCCGCGCAGGAGGACCACCGCTACCCGTTCGCCGGCGCCTCCAACCCACTGCGTCGTCTCGGCGTCGTCGCCGTGCGCCACTCGGATGCGCAGCCCATGGCCAAGCCCGTGTGGATGGATTTCGCCAACCCTGAGACCGATTTTTACATCAGCCGCGTCAACTGGCTGCCCGACCGCTCGCTCGGCGTGCAGCGCCTCAACCGCCTGCAGGACGAGATCTGGTTCTACCGATTTGACATCGCCTCGGGTAACGGCACGGTACTCATCCACGAGCAGCACCCCGTGTGGATCAACGCGAGCTATCTCTTCCGCAACATCGACGCCGAGGCTAAGCAAAACTTCCGCTTCATCTGGCCATCCGAGCGCTCCGGGTACATGCACTTGTACCTGTACGAGTACGCGCCGGCGACCAAGAGCGCGCACCTCGTCGCCGCGCTCACCGAGGGCGCGTGGTGCGTCGAGTCGATTGAAGGCGTGGACGTCGCCCAGGGCAAGGTGTTCTTCTGCGGCACGGTGGACTCGCCCCTGGAGCGCCACCTGTACGTGACGTCGCTGTTCCCAGGCCAGGGCGTCGCCAAGCCTGTGCGACTCACGGGTGCCCCAGGTATGCACACGATTGGGATGGACAGTGCGTGCAAGCTGTTCGTCGATGTGTACTCGAACATCAACACCCCACCGACCGCCGTCCTCAGCGCTCTGCCCAGCGACGCCAAGCTCGCTTCGCTCTCGAGCGATGCGCTCTTCAAGGAGATCCAGGCGTCGTCCACCGTGCTCCACAACGATGTGGAGGCACGTGTCCAGTCGCTGAACCAGCGTGGCAAGCTTCCTGCGCCAAAGATCATCTCGTTCCCAACTCGCGATGGTGCCGAGACGTTGTATGGTGCAGTTTACATGCCAGACGCTAGCGTGCACGGCCCAGGACCCTACCCAACGCTCGTCAGTGTGTACGGTGGTCCACATGTGCAGCGCGTCGCCAACATGTGGGCGGTGACCGTGGATATGCGTGCGCAGCGCTTCCGCGATCTCGGCTACGTTGTGCTCAAGGTTGACAACCGCGGTAGCTTCCGCCGTGGCTCTGCGTTCGAAGGTGCGATCAAGCACAAGATGGGTACCGTCGAGATCTTGGACCAGCAGGATGGTGTTGCCAAGCTCGTGCAGGAAGGCATCACCCACCCGGACCGCGTGGGCATGTACGGCTGGAGCTACGGTGGCTACATGTCGGCGATCAGCTTGATGAAGGCGCCAGAGACGTTCAAGTTGGCGATCGCCGGTGCTCCGGTGACGAGCTGGGACGGCTACGATACGTGCTACACGGAGCGCTACATGTCGACCCCGCAGCTCAACCCGGAGGGCTACCGTATCGGCTCGTGCATGGAAGCTGTCGGCAACCTGCAGCCGTTCCAGAAGCTGTTGCTCATCCACGGCTTGATCGACGAGAACGTACACTTCCGACACACGGCACGCCTCATCACGGCGCTCATCAGTGCGCGCAAGCACTACGACTTGCTACTGTTCCCTGGCGAGCGCCACTCGCCACGTGGACTGGAGGACCGCATCTACATGGAGCAGCGTATCGCCGAGTACGTGCTTGCGCACCTGTAAGCCGCGCGGTGTTGGGCCACGAAGAGGCATGAGAAAGAGAGAAGGTATGTGAGCAGAACCTTTGATGCATAGAGATCTCTATTTTTTGTGCACAGACTTCCTTGATTGTGATGCACTACTGTCACGAGTCCGCGAGGGAGGCCTGGATCGCGCGCTGCAGCTCGTCCATCTCGTCGTTGTCTTCCACACTGTCAAAGCCAAAGCCATACGCTGCTGGCATCGCGCTGTCCTGGTACTCCTTGGCCGAGAGCTCAAGGATCCGCTGCATCTCCTGCTCTTCGTCGACAACGGGTACGTGACTTGGCTCCGTGGTCGTGTGCTGTCGCAGGGAGGCCTCGATGGCCGCATAGACTTGCGAGTCATAGTCCATGGGTGGATCGAGTCGCTCTTGCTCCTGCAGGGAGGCCTCGAGCACCTTGTGCATGAGTTCTTCCTCCGACTGCTGGCGTGCCTTCTCCAGCAGCTCGGCTTGGATCGCGGCGAGCTCGCTTTCGCGCGTCACCTGGTCCAGCTCGCGCTGCTCCGACGCCGCCGCCGTGGTCTCGGACTCGGCCAGCGTGCGCTTGAGCGTCTCGTCCAGGTTGGACCGCATCGCGTCGAACTCATTTCGCGACAGCTACAGCATGGTGAGTGAGTCAGAGTCAGTCAGTCCGTCGGCTCCAGTCCTCCGCTGTCACGGGATCTACACCCAGGCTCACCATCAGGATCTGCTCGAGCTGGGCCATTTCAACGGCCTCACGCTCGGAAGTGGTTGGTGTCGACTCGGTGACTCGCTGGCTAGAGATGCTGCCGCCTTCTCTCGTGTTGATCCGTCGCGAGATCACAAGGTGGCGCCGCTCCCATTCACCCGGCGGCTCTCGAATCAAGTTGGCGCCGTGCTGCGGACCGACAATCGAGTCGTAGTGGCCACCACCATAGTAACTCAAGCTACAAGTCACGCACGTTGTCAGCACCTCACCCTGAATCAGCCAACAGCAGCAGTAGCTGGTAGACCTACCAGATCGGCGGTCGTGTCCGAGACAGCGCGCTGTTCTCGTGGAAGGTGCGCAGCTTGCGGAAGCCATGCTGTGGATCGTACGCGTACACCTCGGCGGGTCGATCGTAGAGCTCGCACATGGCCTGGATCTCCGGGTCGTCGCCCCACACGCCGTCGCGTCGCTTGTGCTGCAGGTACCGCAGGAATGCCGACATGTCGCCCACGACGTACGGCTCAAAATACTCCTTCTCGCTCTCCATGTAGTCCATGCACATTTGCCGCACGACCGTGTGGAACTTGTCGTCGCCGTACACCTGGTGGCTCACGGAGCGAAAGAGGCAGTTGCCATCGCCCTCCACGGCGTGGGTGCGTAGCCCTTGAGCCGCCAGTGCGTTGTGATAGTGCTGGAAGCGAGGGTTCTGCGCCTGGATCACGCGGCTACGGTCCACGTTGGGCTTGACACTGAGCCGCCGCTGGTCGGCGAACGACCGCTGCCGCACGTGGTCGCCGGCGGCTGCCACGTTGTCTGGTGTAAACGGCATCCACTCGTCAAACTGCTGCTGCCGGCCAGCGTATCGCACCAGCAGATCGCTCGGCCGCGCTTTGACCACGTGCGCCTCCTTCCAGAACGCCGTGCCAGGCTTGCGCACTTCCACTATTTGTGCCAGACGCAGCGGCGCGCTGTCATTTCGTGTCTATGATTTTATGTGAGCGAGTCGTGTAATACATGTGTGAGAGATCGATGGTGGGTGGGCAGCTATGTTCACAGGTAGGTAGGTAGGTACCTTGGTGGCCGGAGGGGCGAGTTGCGCCGAGTCAGCCGGTAGCCAGCGGATCCACGAGTCATTCATGTTGAGATACCGCACATGCGCTTCGCCATCGAGCATCTGCAGGTTACCACACGTAGATGTCGGATGAGGGGATACGTCGAGTACCATACGCAGGTACATTGCAATTGTACTCGTAGGATCATGGCCGGGCACCAGTTGCCAAATACATTCTGGGCGTCAATGGGGTCCCCTGCATGCAGCTGACGTCGCCACTCGATGTCCACGGGGTCGATGCGCATCATTTCTGCAGCCATGAGGCACCATTGAGTCCCCAGAATGCTGCTGGTGGTATTTGGGTGATACAATACCTTCTTCAATGTCGGTGTCGTCGCTGTGGTACGCGTCGTTGTCGGTCGCAGCGCGTGCTCGCATCTGTGCGACGCGCTGGTTGCCCAGTGGGCGGACGTGCATGGGCCGCAGACCGCTTCGCTGATTCTCAGCATCGATCGTGTCGGATTTTTCTTCCAACTCATCATGGCGACGACGGACCATTTCCACGTCGTCGTCGGGGACGCCTCGGCGCAGGTTATCGAGGTTCCGGACGTCCTCTTCCTCTGTGTCGCTCCCACGGTCATTGACCGCTGTACGCGCCGCGCTAAAGCGGTCGTCGCCTGTCCCGAAGCCCATGCGATCGCACCCCATGCTCGTCGATCACCAATGACGCATCAACCCTCTCGGCAGTTGAAGAATGCACCATACAGTAGTGTCTATATTAGGTACGATTCTTCGAAAGGACAATCCCGTTTAAGTACGGTTCTCAAGATCTCAAGATACCTTCAACGTTATTTGCGAGGACTCTGCGGGTCGATGCCCTCAAAGCACACGAGCCCGTCGTCGTTCATGGCCGTCGTATCTGCACCTTTCGAGAGGAGGTACTCGCCGAGCGTGTCCCCGTATCCGTACGCGAAGCAGAAATGCAGCGCCGTGTTGCCTCGATTCTGACACAAACGAGTCACGAGTCCATCACCTCATACTGTAACGTCATGCCACCACCAAAAGCAGGCACACTCACATTCGCGCTGTTGATGTTGGCGCCGCGGCGCAGCGCCAGTTTGGCCATGCGCTTGAGCCCGTTCTGGCATGCGATCGAGAGGATCGTGTTCCCATACGTGTCGCGCAAGTTCACACTCACTCCTTGGTCCAGCATGTACGCCACTGAGTCGATGCGGTTGTGTCGCGCGGCCGAGAAGATGTCATTCTCCGACACCGCCGGCGCCTCGATCACCACGTCGCGCGGACTGCGAACCGCACCGCGAGGTGACGATGAAAACGCCAACGTTGGCGTTGGCGTCCGTCTCGCACTGCCGAACGCCTGTGTTTTGTACTCGACCGCGTCCGGCAGCGAGGGCTTGAGCTCGCTCATGTTTAACCGCGTGGACGACTTGCCTATGGCTTGGTGCTTGTAGAATTCATCACTTGATGGAATTGCTCGCGTCGGGTGGACCGCGACGTCGCGAGGCGAGTACACGCTGCCCTCACGCGGCGTCGTGTAGTCGTTTTCATCCGAGGACACGGACCGCGCACTGGTACGCGGCGACGTGAAGCGTTCGTCCTCGGACCCTGCGCTCGAGTAGCCGCGGCGAGCTGAACTGCGCGGCGTGAAGAAGCGCTCGTCGGTCGCCTTGGCCTCCATCGCTGTCGTGTCGTGCGATGCACCGATGGTACTTACGACATGCTAATCTCGTGCGTCGACGAAAAGGCAAAAAATAGAATCCAAGACTCACTTTGGCTGGTTGGCTGGATCTTGATCATGTTTAGCGACAGTGTGCAAGTAAGTGCGAGCGTGAGACTGTTTGGCTAGGGCTGCGCTTCCGTGGAGGGTGGGCTCTTCTCGTGTCGACTCTTACTCGGCCATCTTGGTGTCGCCATCGTCCTCGGTGGTGTCCGCGACCTCGACGGCGTCGATCTACAAGCACACACATCGACCAGAGTGAGCCATCGGATCCCCATGCATAAGATGGGGAGTGCCACGTACGTATGGCTGCAGGTCAGCGCCCTCAATGATCTTGAACGGCTGGTTCACGCCGACGATCGCGATCGAGATGTTGTCCGCGGTGAGCTCCTGGTCGCCGTGGAGGCAGCCGCGGATGGCCTGGAGCGCGTGGTGGATGAGCTCGTCTGTGCCCACTGCAATCGGCAAATCCGCATGGGGTGATCAGTACCGAGTCTACGTGGTCGCTCTCTCTCGTACACACACACGTACAGTTGGCAAAGCTCTCAAAGTGCTTCTCGAGGTAGGTACGCGCCGACTGGGAGCGTGCGCCTATTGCGTGCGCCTTGTACTCAAAGTAGTTGCCCGATGGGCAGGTCTCGTAGAGGTGCACGCCCTTCTTCTGCTCATTGGATACACCACGGCATCGGTGAGAATATCTTGCCACAGAGAGAAACCACACACACACATACATCGACACCGGCGACGAGCAGGCCCACGCCGTACGGACGGCGAATGTACGACTGCGTGCACTCCTGCTTCCGGTCCGCGACGTCCGAGACGAGTCGGCCCACCGTAACCGAGCTGCCGTACACGAACTTGTGGTTCAGGCACTCTGTTCGCATGAATCTACCACGAGAAACCCAGGGGTCAATTCACAATCGTCATCGATAGTAAAAAAAGAGAGAAGCACCTACCGCGCCAGCGAGCGCGCGTCGGCCGTGAGCCCGGCGATCGCCATGCCGATGTGGTCGTCGATCTCAAAGATCTTCTTCATGTGCTCGGCGAGCTTGACGTTCTGGCGCTTGATCCCGGCGAGCACGACCAGGTTCTTGGACGTCAAGCCGAGGCACGCGTGGCCCTGCTTCACGGCCTCCTTCGCATAGTCGATCTGGTAGAGCTGGCCCTGCGGGCTCCACACGGTCACGTCGGTGTCGTATTGGTTGCGGAACATGGCGACGGCGGATCTGTGGCGTTGGCTTCCGCTATATTCCTTCACTGCAGCGCGCAGGGGGAAAGATACAACTTTCCATGATGCGATTTGGAGGGGGATTTGTGACACTGTTTAAAACATAAATTGTGTTTAAAACATGTTGTATTGTGATGTGGACCACGTACAGTGAGGACAGCGACGACATGGATCACCCAAATGACGACATTGCTCCGCACCATGTCCAAGGTGCTGTACATTCCTGTATCGGCGTGTGCACGCTATAGAATATGGTCATGGGATACAAACTAACGCGCAGCGATCGCAGTTTCTCGGGCAGCGCGACGCGCAGCTCTTTGACGAAGCACTCATGTCTCCTAAGTACGGGTTCTCCATCGACCAACTGATGGAGCTCGCCGGGCTGAGCGTCGCATGCGCGATTGGCAAAGAGTTCCCGCCGTCCGAGAGCGACCAGCGCAAGCGCGTGTTGATTGTGGCTGGGCCAGGCAATAACGGGTGAGATTAGTAAGCCTGTTGATTTCTTGGACGCAGTAGGAAGCTGAGCGACTCGTTTTTTCTTGGAACAGTGGGGACGCATTGGTAGCTGCTCGCCATCTCAAGGTGGGTCTCGTATACGACAGATACCAGTCTTCGGTTCAAGTGCTATGTACTAACGCACAGTATTCTCAATTAGCACTTTGGCTATTCACCATCGATCCTGTACCCAAAGCCAAGCTCCAAGCCACTGTTCCAGGTCGGCAGGCGACTACGTTGAGATTGGGTCCGACCACCACGTGCTGATCTTGTTTCTCAAATTCTCCACTAGGGACTTGTCACGCAGTGTCGGCAGCTGGAGATCTCATTTATGGACCACCTGAGTGATCCGTAAGTCGATGTTTGCTATCGATTAGCAGTCGCTGCGACTGACGCTGGTGAACACTAGCTCCCACGTCGATGGATCGTTCGATCTGGTGCTGGACGGCATCTTTGGCTTCAGTTTTGAAGGCGCGATCCGCCCACCATTCGACAGTGTGATTGAGACGCTACGTCGCTGTGAGGCACCAATCGTCTCGATTGACATCCCGTCGGGCTGGCACGTCGAGAAGGGCAACGTCAGTGGCGTGGGGCTTCAGCCAACGATGCTGGTGTCGCTCACGGCACCGAAACCGTGTGCCAAGTTCTTCACGGGCGGGGATCAAGTCCACTACGTGGGCGGGCGATTTGTTCCTCCGTGAGTTGCTATTTGAGTGGAGAGAACGAGGCTCGGTGCCATCTGACGCGATGAAATGAACGTGTGTTTGTAGGGCTCTTGCCAAGGAGTTCGAGCTGGAGGTGCCCGTGTACCCAGGCATCGAGCAGTGTGTGCGAATGGATCTATAGGAAGAGGCACAACACATCGATCAAATGCAGCGTGTTGTTTGCACTATGAAGCCATGTAGTAGTACGACTCGGGTATGCATCATATCTAGCTAAACAAACATGCAAACATGCAAGACCGCCACTTAGGCGTCGAAGCTGGCCACGGCCTGTGCGACGGCGTAGTCGCCCGAGTGGCTGATGGACACACTGAGTGAGCCGAGGC
>JAADXF010000747.1:0-12334 GCA_023337575.1 Pythium chondricola | reverse complement strand
ATAACGAAGGAGTGTGCCGACGATGGTGTTTCTGTATGGAATGTACCATGGTCAACTTGTCGATGTTGCCAGCATCCACTGGAGTATGTTTTGTACCATCGTATGTATGTTTTGACCGAATTTTTCGGATGTTTTGTAGCCATGCTCGTCAAACGCCAGAGCAGCTCAACGTTGCGCCCAGCGAATTGCGTCATGGTGATTGTTGGTTGCTGCGCACAGGCGCTTGCGCCTGACCTGTCGAAGCGCTCGGCCAGCTGTCTTCTGTTGTCTGTCGGCATGCCGCCTCGGCCTTGCGCACGCTAATCACACCTGATGCTGGGTGAAATCGCACAGGCAGCTCGGCCGTATCAAGCCTTCACCTCCTGCCTTTTCGCCCATCACGTGCACCTCGTTGAACACAGAAGGCAACGTGGCCGGAAGCTACTAGTGGCACAAAGGACGAGTCCGCGTGTCGTCATCTGTGGGTCTGTGACGTTGATGTGTGTACTGGCGGGAGCTCCCGGTGGACGGGCGAGTGTTGACGCTGTTCTGAACAGCGGGTGGGGTGCACGCGTTCGCATGACCATAACTTCAAACTGCATTCTCATTCGAGAATTTGCCTCGCCATTGCGACACAAGCCCACTGTAGTACGGTACAGTATCGCCTACAGTATGACGCAGCCTCGCCCTGCCTCCGGTCGCTCGCGGCCGCAGCAGCCGCCGCGCAAGAGCAGCAGCTTGAACGCCACGCTCAAAGTCGACCTGCCGTCGCTGGTGCTCGCGGCCAAGCGCAGAATCCACTGGGACACGATCCTGCGTGGCCGTGACCGCAGCGTCGCGCAGTGGAAATGGCTCGAGAACGCGCGCAATTTCTCCATCTACACCAAGAGCAACGACGGCGCGATCAAAGACGCCGTGCTGGCCATCGGCGTGGTCAAAGGCAGCGTGCCGGAGGTCGCGTCGCTGCTTACGGCGTTCACGCAGGACGAGTACACGCGCAAGATGGCCGCGGTCTACGAGAAGGATTTCAAGCACGGCACGCTAGTGCGTGTCGTGACCACCGAGCCAGGCTCCGAGGTCGAGAGCTGGCAGCTCTCGCTGCGCACGGCGACGCTCTCCACACAGCGCAGCAGTGGCAGCAGTTGGCTTGGCACGCGTGGCAGCAGCACGGACGAGTGGTGCTGCCTGGACGCGACACATATGGACAAGGAGCGCCAGCGCTTCGAGCAAGTCATGGCGACGATTCGGCCCCAGGACGTGAACTTGGTGGATCAGAAACTCGCTGGCACTGCGCGCTTCTTTCGCGATGTAATTGGTGGCTTCCGCGTCGAGCCAAACATGACCACCGCGGCGGAAGATTCGCAGTACGAGCAGCAGGAGACACCAGAAAATGTGGCCCCCGCAGTGGGTGAGGTGCGTGTCCATTTCTACGCCGAGTATGCGCCGACGTCGTCGTCGCTGTCCAGGGCCAGCTCCCTGAGCACGCGCATGAGCAATCGCCTGTCATTTGCCTCGTCATCATCGGCTAGTATCCGCACCGCGAGTGCGTCGGACAAGACGACCAAGCAGCGACTGCTTCAGTTCGCCAAGAGCTGTGATCGGTTGTCACACTTGGTGCGTCGGCGTCGACTCGGCGTGCAGGTCTTGGTGGATGAGAAGCGCCTTGTAGGCTCACTCAAGACGCGGTGCTTTAACTGCGACAAACGCCTTCGCCTCCTCGCCAAGCTCTGCCGTGTGTGTGGCCATGGCGTGTGCGACGACTGCTCGGCCAAGTACGAGCGCGAGTCCCACAAGTGGCTGGACCCACAGAGCCAGCGTGTGCTCTTGGAGCAAGTGCGCGTGTGTGACCCGTGCCTCGCTCGTGTGGAGAACGCCAACTATACCGAGATCACTGACGCGGCACTGGCGTGGCAGGCCGTGTACCCAAACTCACCAACGACGAGACCAGCATCGACCGACTTGAAAGACCTACTTCAAGACGCACTGCTTCACGCACTCTCCCCATCACGCAAGGCCTCCGTGCTGAGCATGATCCGCTGTGTGCTGGACCAGGAAAAGGCCCTCACGACGCCACCACGGACACCGTCACCCATCGCGGAAGAAGAGGAAGAGAAAGGGTTTCTTCTCACACCCATGAGTGCTGATAGCGAGTACGTGAATGCACTCGACTACGTGCAGGTGCCTCAGGTCGCTCATGACCAAGTGTGCGTGGCGAACCCGAAGGGCCGACCGTTTGCGGTGGACTCCAAGTCGGGCGATATTAATGCCAAGATTGCTCCTCCGATGCCAGAGAACGAAGCGCGGCGACTCGCCGCGATCGAAAACACGATGCTGGTTGACGGTACGACGGTCGAGGCACTGGATATTATCTGTGACATTGCAGCCAAGGAGCTGGGTTCCTTTGCCAGCTTGATCTCGGTGATCACCGCCGACGAGCAAAAGGTCATTGGTGCCAACATGGCCATGCTCACACAACTCACCATCACGCGCGAGGATGCTTTCTGCTCGCACGCGATCATGGGCACGACGCCACTGGTAGTGCCGCAGCCTGAGGCGGACATGCGGTTCAGCAAGATCACGCCGGTAGTCGCGCTGGGCGCTCGCTACTACTGCGGCTTCCCGATCGTGGCGCCAGACAATGAAGGAAACGAGACCGTGATCGGCTCGCTCTGCTGCATCGACACCAAGCGCAACGCGCTGAACGAGTCCCAGTTTGCCGTGCTGCAAAAATTGGCCGACACGGCGTCCAAGGTCGTGCGGTTAGAGAGCCACAAGCGACGCACCATGAGCTGCAGGTCCGAGTAGGTATCATGTATCATTATTAATTCAATACTACGTACTTCGAGTACTACACAGTACAGACAGTCAGTACCCAGGACGACAGCAGTCTTAGCACCGACTTACTTGCACGGGTTCCTGTGGTGGATATGACTTGGCGGTGGCGGAGGTTCCGATGCGTCGCCGCCGTCCTTGGATCTTGATCACCTTGGCCGCCGTCTCGGACAGCTTCTGCATGGCAGCAAACTGCGACTCGGTGAGCTCGCGGGTCGACATGTCCACGCAGCAGAGTGTGCCGAGCACCACATCCTCCTTTTCGTCCACTGCCTTGAGTGGGAAGCCGGCATAGAACCTCACACCGGTGTGTGTGACCGTTGAGATCTTGCTGAACCGAATGTCCGCCTCTGGGTGCGGTACAATCAGTGGCTGGCTGCCCATCACGGTGTGCTGGCAGAACGAGTCCTCTCTCGCTCGGCGTACATTCTCGTACTCTGGTCGGTTGGAGCCGACCACGACTTGCTCGTTCCCCACAGCGATGGTGACAATACTCACTGGTGTGTTGAGCTCCTTGGCCGCCATGTCACAGATGATATTGAGCTCCGGTACTACGCCGCCTGTGAGCACACCGCTGGCTTCGATCGCTTGCTGGCGGCGTTCTTCGTTCGCTGGAACTGGGTAGGGCATGAGCACAGTGGGGTCTTTGACCGGTGCCATCGTGTAGGTTCTACCCTCGGCTTCTGCGAGCTGTGGACTCACCACATTGTTGACTTCCAGGTCGTCCAACGCGGCGACGTACTCCGCATCCGCACTCTGTGGCGTGAGCGCGACCGACTTCTTGCGTGGCTGTGGCTGCAGTGGCGAGTCAGGTTGCTCTTGGTCGAGAACGTATCGAATCACTTTCATCACAGAGGGTTTTCGTGCTGAAGACGCGTCCAACAGAGCGTCTCGAAGCAGGTCTTTCAAGTCTGAACCGGTGGCTGGTGCCTCTGGTGGGTTGGGTTGAATCACTGGTCTCCTAGGTGCCTTGCGGAAGGCGTGCGAGTAATCAGCGGACTCCACACGAGCAAGACACAGATCACACACACGCACAAAGTCCACGACAGCTTTGCGTGGGCCATGGCGACGCTCACGCTCGTGCTTGACCGCACAGTCATTGCACGCGTGCTGGCCACACAACTGGCACAGCTTGCTGCTCGAAGTCTGGCGCTGGCCACAGGTGAAACACACGGGTTTCTTGGATGGCGACACCCTGCGTGGGTCGATGAGTACTTGATAACCAAGTCGCTTGCGACGAATGAGTACCGATAGTCGTCCGCAGCTCTTGGCCAAGTGGACAAGCCGCTGCTCCGCGAGCTTGATCTCCGATGATGATGGTGGCGAATGACCTGTCAAAGGCGATACAAACTGGCCGTAGAAATGCACACGCGTTGACTGTGGCCGTGCCTTCGGCGTTGAAGCCTGGCTGCCATCAATGATAGGAGTACTCTCATGGGAGTTGTCTTCGGTCTCTGCACACGGCTGGACACGTAGGCTGCAGATCACGTCGTGTAGCTGGGCGGCTTCTCGGAATCGGCGCGAGGTCTTGGCGACGTTGCCATTACACGTCGTGAGCTGCTGCTCGAACGTCTGTGCTGTTGTATTGGATGTTGTAGCCTCCACGTAGTTCCACTTGCAATCGGCCTTGAGCCAGCCACTGGAAGCGAACGTCACGCAACGCTGCGAGAGTGTCGTGAGGTCGCCGCCAGGGGTCTGGTGGTCGTCCTGCACCACCACGTCGCTCATGATCTGGCCATGCTTGAACTCCTTCTCGTAGATGCCATGCATGAGCCATTTGTACTCTTCCTGGGTCCGTGTGAGCAGCAGTGATTCGACTTCTTGGAGTGAGCCCTTGACGACGCCGATCGCGAGCACGCTCAAGCCATTCACTGGGTCCCGCGTCGTGTAGATGGAGAATGCTCGCGCATTTTCACGCCATTTCCACTTCATCATGTTGTCCCGCAGGATACGCTGCCAGTCGATCTGTTGTTTGGTGTCGCTGGCCATCGCCTGCATGTTGTTCTCAGTGGTACTGGTCGAGGACAACTCGCTGCGGCTCGCCTTGCTGGCCATGCTACGGTATTGGTGTATGTATCGCTAAGAGGGAGGGAGAGAGAATGGGGGAACGGAGTCCGTGCGTGTGTCGGTACCTATCTGTGGCTCGGTCCGGTGCGGAGTGGCCCTGTCTGTGGATAGGCAGAGGTCGGTGGGTGCAACTTCGATGGACGCGACGCCGGACTTGTCCACAGAAGCGCGCGCCACCGTGTACAGGTCGCTATACCGTGTACTGTAGAGTGGACTGTGCGGTGACGTGTGGGTCCTTGTTGCGATGAGATGAGCAAGGAGACGAATCCTCGGAAGCCTGCGCAATCATGGTGGAAGCGTGAATGAACGGCGCGACGATCAGAGGTGCGCACGTCGCTTTTCTTGAGGAGCTCATCGAATGCTTTTATAGAGGTCATAGGTGACCAATCAACGTGCGCTTAGACTTTATTATGCCTTTTGATTCGCTAAAAGTGGATCATTGCGACATAAATGATTCGCTGATTTTGAGATATATCCATTATCAAAGGTTATGGTCAGGTGAATGCTTGGATTGCAGGGAAGCTGTCCTTCCGATCGTTATGAGATGATCACTCATATACACTGTACCGGAATCGCTGTGAATCCCAGCACATGATCACAATGTGATGATCACGAGAGTTGGGAGGGATATTTTACAGACAGTACCCTCAAGCTGCAGTTGCTTGGTGCCGTATAGTAGGTCTGGACCCGCTCATTCTGGTCCGCGTGTTGCGTCCTGACGACAGAGGAAAGCCGAGAATCAGTTCAATATTGCTCACTCTTGTGAAATTAAATCAGTATATCTGTCTCGTCGCTCGACCTTCGATTCTTGACGCACTTACTCATATAAGATGACCCAAGCGAAACATGAGTTCGTGACAGGACCTGTAGGTACAGTAGGTCCAACTTCAAGGAACTGGGATGCAATCGTCAGCACAGGCTGTGCTGAACGATAGGCGCTGTCAATGCCTATCGTTCCACTGGAGTCTCGAGATCTATAGATGCATACACAGGCGCTGGTGCTCTTTACATGCATGGCTCCTACAACACGACGTGTCCACTTGCGCTGTGAATGCGGTTCGTATTGATGCGCACGACCTTCGTCGCGGTCTTAGCCAGCTTGCTCATCGCCGCGTACTGGGACTCGCTGAGGTCGCGCGACTTGGTGTCCACACAGCAGAGCGATCCGAGTACTGTCTCGGCATCCTCTGCAACAAGAGGAAACCCACAGTAGAACCGCACGCCCGGGTCTTTGACTGGGATATTGCTGGAAACGGATATCGGCCTCAGGGTGCTGCACCAACAGAGACTTGGTGTCCATGATCAAGTGCGAGCAGATACCATGAGCACGAGGCAGCGGCATGGTCTTGATCCCGTGCCCTACGCGTGGTTATTGCACGCGTTGTCCTGGACTTGATACTGGCGGCACGCCAGACGATCAAGCATGGATGGGAGCAAGACACACTCACAAGATCCTCGCTCTCTGTTGTCTCAGCCCTCGCTTGGACGCGACCGGTCTTTCAAAGGATCACCTCGCTTCGGAACAGTGTACAGTTCACGAAAAGAAATACCTAGAGTCTTGGTGCTGTCGCTATGAGTGAAGTGGATTCTATTCTTCTTGAGTGCCAAGTTGGACCAACCTGCATTTCTGTTATGAATGCAACGTTGAGGTATGTCCTATCTGTGCTGGTTTGGAGTGCTGAGAGTGGCTGATCAACTGTAGATCACCTTGCGCCAGTCCACTGTGCAGTGGACTGTTCCACACACACACCTTCGACTGCTACGTGGCTTACCGCTCAGCTATAATAGTGCGTGTGCTTTCTCAAGTGACGCGAGAGTGTTTTTCAGTCAACATCCACCACTTGCGAGTAGCCGCCAGTCGCAAGTTCAACTCACTCTGAATCAGATGAGGAATTTCGGAGTGGCAAATGCTTGCTTTGCATACAGTACATCCGAACGCTGCTTGAATTATAAATATTCATTCTAAAGTCGTACTAGGCTAGGGCGTGCATTGAGACTGTGTCGCTGGCTGACCTGGAGCCGCACCACCTTGGCGGCAGTCTTGGCGAGTTGGTTCAGTGCGGCATACTGAGCCTCAGTCAAGTCACGCGTCTTGTTGTCCACGCAGCAGAGCGATCCGATCACCGTCTCGTTGTCTTCCGCCACGAGTGGGAAGCCGCAGTAGAATCTGGCCCCCATGTTTTGCACGGGGTCATTGAGCTGGAATCGAATGTCTGCCTCCGGGTGTGGTACTAGCAGCGGCTTGTTGTCCATGATCAAGTGCGAGCAGAACGCTTGTGCACGAGGAAACTTCGCATTCTCCAGCATCGGCATATTGGCCGCGACTACTTGCTGCTCGTCTTCAGAGATGACTGTCACCAAGCTCGCGAAAGAGTCCAGCTCCTTTGCTGCGAGGTCGCAAATGATGTTGAGCTCCTCCGACTTGCCCAGATCCAGCACGTGGCTGTCGCGGATCGCCTGCAGACGTTGCGCTTCGTTCGCTGGTACTGGGTACGCCATTTGCTCATCAGGGTCTCGAGGATCATACAGGTATCCACGACCAGTAGAATCGGCAAACTCCATATCGGTATACGGAATACGAGCAACGTCCAAGCTGTCCAACGCCGTCACATATTCCGTCACTGAACTGGACGACGTGAGTGAATGGGCGGGACCGCGGGACTTTGAGAATGACGCTGTGTCTCGTAAGGACGCCGTGCGAGAACGTGGAGAAGCTTGGTCCACGACACACCTGATCACGTTCATCACCGATTGCTTGCGTTGTTCGGACGGAGCCTGCACGAGTTCTCTTTCTAGCAAGTCACGCAGAGTCAAGTCTTCTGGCTTTGCACCAGCATGAACGGGAGACGGCCGCGTATTCGGTCCAACTAGACTGGCGTCAGTCACATTGGCGTAGTTGGACCGATCCACACGGTCCATGCAACGCACACACACGCGGATCGACTCCACTCGCATGCGTTGACCACCACGCACATAACTCTCTCGCTCGTTCTTGCCAGAGCACTCGCCACACACGCCCTGACCGCACACACGACACAGCTTGGCCACCAACAACGACTTGTCACAGCACCAGCACCTAGTGTTGGTCGGCGGCAGCACGCGTTTCTGGTCCACCAGCACTTGAACACCGAGGCGGCGCCGGCGCACCAGCTGCGTGAGTCGCTCACAGCTTTGCGCCATCTTCAGCAGTCGCTGCTTGATGGTCTTGTCTGACGCGTGCGATCGCATCGATGGTACCGATGCTAGCGGTGACGACGATGGTGGGGCGAACTCAGCGTAAAAGTACACGCGTGTCGAGTGCACTGGCACGGGCTTCTTGCCTGACTCAGTCTCGCTAACATCGCCATGCTGCTGCTGGGCCTCGATGTCCACCACGCTCAATTCGCTCTCCTCGGGCTTCACACAGAAGCCACTCGTGACGCCGTGGAAAAACTTGGTGCGGCTCGTGCTCTTGCCGACCACGAGGTCTTTTGGGCAGAGCGTGGCGATGTGCGTTTCGAAGCCGCCCGTGGCGTTGTGGCGGTGGAGCGACTCGAGGTAGCACCACTCTTCGTGGCTGTGAAGCCAGCTCACCTTGTTGAACGTCGCCGTCTTTACGGCCAGGTCGGCGAGAACGGACGACGCGGACGAGCTGATCTCATTGCCGAGTCGGTCACTGTCGAGCTCGACGTTGTAGACGACCGCGCCGCTGCGGACATCGTCTGCGTAGATGGCACTTGTCTTCTCCAGGTGTTGCTCTGGGTCGCTGTTGTGGAGTACGCGCATCAGTTCAGATGCTGTGCATCGTAGTGCACCGACCGCGAGGACTGCGTAGGTGCTGGCGTGTTGCCTCGTGTAGATAGCAAAGTTGCCGCGGTTCTCGAGCCACCTCCACCGAGACACTGTGCCCTCTGTACCGCTTATGATGGCGTCCCATTGGATCGCATTTGCCGTGTTCTGTGCGAGATGATAGAGCTGGCGGTCGCTGATAGCGACGGGATGCCCTCGTGATGGCACGCGACGTGTCGAGGCGAAGCTTGCACCTAGGGTCATCGTGGATGATAGTGAGGTGGCAGCTTCATCTTCAGAGGCTACCGTCCACTTCTTGGACATGTGCGCGGACTCTGGTGTCGAGGAGGCAGTGGAATGAGCTTGGATGCACGCCATGCAGTGATGTGCTCGGGTCGACGTGGAGTGTTCAAGGGACGGTCGATTTCAGAATGATTCACAATGAACGAGACGCTGTGATCCTGTGGCCAGAAGCTGTGCTGACTGCGTCGGCAATGAGAATACGCTGGCGCAAATGGTCCGTACAAAGCAACTGGTCCAACTCATCATCGATCGACAATGGAAGAGGAACGCTGGTGAACGAAGCCAGTCGCGCAGCTGTGCAACACTCGACAGCAACTCGATACACATCCGCAGGTGACCAGCGTCGCTCCACAGCTGAGCGCCTTTTCAGTGGCGCACCATGTGCGCTCGGATGACTTGAATTGTGCACCACGTGGTCATGCGCATTTGATGGAGCTGCTGGTGATCAGATTGTAATTCATTACTACGTAGTACAAAATAAGGTATGTACTTGAGGCATTTACACAATCCAATGTTGTCCCCATCCACCTGGTTTTGGTACCGAGATTGCGTCTGTGACATGGTGCAGACATGATGCGTTTCCACGCTCTTCGGCACATACAAATGGGGCGGCGACATGTTGATGTGGAACGTTAATAGGCTAGCTCTGGATCAGGATCATCGATGCGCTCGACCTTGGCCACGGTCGCAGCCGCCACAGGGAGAGCCTCGGAGGCGGCGTCAGGGTCCATGGGGTCGCCTGAGGAGTTGCCATCGACAACGTACGATGCTTTGATCACCATGCAGCTTGCCTTCTCCATAGAGAATGAGACGCTAGCTCCATCGACGACTAGGCAGCCCTTCGAGCCGAACGAAAGCGTACCACTGACAAGATCGTCACGGTTCGTGGTGGAGATGGCTTGCCCTGGTGCGAACGACTTGGTGAACGAAAACGAAGCACAGTCCGGTCCACTGCCAGCGATACACTGGGTGGACGAGCCATCAACATTGTACCGAGGCGAGTCATCGGTGCAAGCAGCGACCGTCGGAGTTCCACCAGCATCGAGAGACACACACTGCTTGTCTGCTGTGACGAGGAATACTTGCTTCGCCTCGTCAAGAAGCGTCATCAAAGAGAGCGACCTGCCCGTCTCCGTGAAGCAGAGCCCTGCGTTCGACGTGGCGAGCGCCTTGAGGTACGTGAACTGAGGAGCCACACTCTTGCTGCCTCCTTCCGTGTTCTCGAATGCCCAGTGAGCAAAAGCACGGGAAATCTGAACGCTGCCAGTGTTGGAGACGGAGAAGAACGACCCATCGACACTCTCCTGGATCGCTGGCCATGCGGCAGAGCAGTAGGACTTCGCATCGCAGCCAGTGAGCTTGAACGTGGCCTTCATGTTGTACGGGCGGTACACGTATCCACACGGGAAGTCGACCTTGAAGCCGAGATCACCCACCGACGAGTCCGTCGATGTGTAGTACTTGTCCACGTCGTCTTCCGTGAACAGCTCGTTCGATTGAACGGAAGCTTCCGTGGCTTGCGTGCGAACAGACGTGGCACTGTCAAAGTACTTGAGCTCAGCCGACCATTCACCGGTGAATCCCCACTCGAGCAGCTTGGCGATCGCGTCGTTAGTATGCTTCCAACAGCCAGTGAGCCGTGAGTTGTCACTCTGCGGCACCAGGTTCCAGAAGCCATTCGGACTTGTGAAGAGCGAACTGGCGATCTCACCACTGTTGAATGGCAGCGGCGTCTGCAGGGCCTTGACAGCCGCGAGCGCGTGGATGCTGTAGCTGAACCGGGTCTGCATCACGGGTTTGCAGTAGTCCGGTCGCACCACCATCTTACCCGTCGCATCCTTGGTGTACAGTAGATTCTTCTTGCCCAGTGTGCTTGAAGCCGATACAACACGACCATGACTATCAAACCCGTAGGTCCACTGCGTCGTGGTGCCCGCGGCGGCCAGTTGCTGCGGCATCGCCTTGACGTCGTTCGTGGAGATCACCAGCGGCTTGGTACCTCGCACGACCTGCAGAAACGTGTTGACTGAAAAGTCGCCACCGAGTGCCTGCGGTGCCATGGCCCTGGCATTCACCAGGTGTCCGTTCTTGAGCTCTTCCGCCATCGACGTGTCGGTTCCTTTGTTGAAGAAGTTGTTTTGGAACGTGCGTAGCAGCGTGAGTGCGCCACCGGCACACTGTGTCGTCGAGGAGCTCTCCATAAAGTACGTGGTGTCCGTGGTCACACAGAACGAGTCGTTCTCATTGTACGTCACGGTCTTGGCGCAGTCTGCCTTGGCATTCAGTAATGCAGGGACGCCTGCCTTGATGTAACCGCCGATGAGCTGCTGGGTTGGCGAGACAGCAGCGAAGGAATTACCGGCGATCGGTCGTAGACTGCGGTACAAGAAGCAATCTTTGGTGGAAGGCTGTAGTGTGAACCACTGACACGCGTTGTTGGCGAAGCAGCGCGTCGCACACGCGCGCAGGCAAGCATCGAGATCGTCGGTGCCGCACGCTGTCGCAAGGCTCAGTTTCGCGCCGCTGGGCACCGGAACGGCGTCGCCAAAGCTGTTCCACTTGGACGACAAATCACCGACCACGTCGAAGAAGGTGTCGGCGTCTGGGCGCGAGTATTGGAGTGGTGAAGACGCCGACGGAGAGGACGAGGAAGACGATGCCGACGAATCGAGGGCGACCTCGCGCACGGAGCCCGGCGCGGCGTCGCTCGATGTGAGTTGATCAAAAGAGACGCCGGTTGGCGTTGGCGCCAACGCGTCGAAGCTCAAGTCATGGGTATCGACTTGGTTCCGCAGCCCGCGTGCGGCCTCTGCCGCCGACACGGCGACCGCGAGCGCAACGATAGCGTGGGCGCGCACCATGCTGGAGCTGAGCCAAGGCGCGTTTCGATGGAGGCGCGCGGAGGGATTATGGAGACCTCATCCTTGCGATTGATTCCCCAAGCATGATTCGTGATGACTACCAGGAAGTCATGCGGTCCATTTCCAGGTTTCCAGGTGGCCAAGAGCCAGCGTCGTGCACTTCGTGCCAAGTTCCAAATGACACTCGCACAATGTGACGACACATCTGATGATTCAGTATTAGAGGTTTTGAGATGTGTGATACCGTCTGATCGCAAGGTGTTGACAGGATAAGAATCAGTTTTGAAAGGTTCTAATGCATCAAATCATGTCTCAACTCAGGAAATACCAGTACTGTATGTGACGTGTGAACGAGCTTTAAAGAGCTCATGGGTGACGAAGCTAATACAGTCCTGGCCAATGCTATAGACGCAGGGGGTATCGGTCTCTTCCGATTCGATTTGTGAACTAGCAGTTGGAGAGGGTGAGTAATCAATGCTGGTGAATACATTTCTGCAATCAAAACTGTAGAATTCGTACTCCTT
>JAADXF010000746.1:0-12344 GCA_023337575.1 Pythium chondricola | reverse complement strand
CATCCAGGTTTCAAACAATCGTGCACGACTCTGGACCCGCCAACTGGAAACCTGTGTTGTATGGTGAGCTTTGACCAAAAATTAGAGGTTTCCGGATTTTGTTCGCCGTTTTCGCAGTTGAGTGACATTGGAGAGTGATACTGGAATCCAGCAAGACTGTTCAAGCTCAAGGGAGTCCATTCTGGCCAATCACCGCTCGTCGATCATTGAAGTTCCGCATCTTGAGCAAATTTGGCTGAAATTCACAACATAAGTCCGCATTTTTAAATGCGGTCCTATGATGTGAATTAAAATGCGGTCATGTATGTATTCATCCTCAGCCACTGAGAAGTCACTAAACTGAGGGCGGACTTCTATTCGTGTGGGTCTCTTATTCGTGAAAATATATTATTTTGAATTCTGAATAATAATTTATTGCATCCCCGGCGCTCTGTGTCAAGAACTTTTGACGTTGCACGTTACATGCCACGTCAAAAGTTCTTGACACAGACGCGCCCGGCCTGTTTATGGCAGGGATGATTCTGCGAGGTTCCACGACGACCAAGGGACAACTGCGTTTACAGTTAAGAACCGAGGGACCACGAGAGAATTCCACGACCAGCCTGCCCAAGAAACCTCACATTTACAGTAATCGCATTGGACTTTACGGCAGCTTTGCACATCTTCCACGCTAATTCGTGGTTGCCTCGGTTTTGTGTTCTTCTTCTTCCTCCTCCTCCTCCTCCTCCCCGTTGCCCTCGGCCAGTAAAAATGAGATGCGGAGCTTCTCCTTCGCCTCGGCTACTTCCGCTGTGAGGTCATCGAGCTCGATACCAATCTGCTCCATCAATTTGTAGTCTTCTGTCTGTAGCTTGTCTGGGACCATGCCTTCCTCGGAGATCACGAGTCCTTGTACCATTTCTTCTACGTCTTCCACACGGCAACCGGCACTGAGTAGAGCTTCGGCTAGCTCGATGTCGGCCATCTCAGACACGATACGGCCGTCCATCGAAAAGCGGTAGATGCCCACGACTGAGCACGGCATGTACAGTCCGATCATTCGCTGCACGAGCCCTTCGTTGTGGAGCACGTGCGGAAACAAATACTTGATCGTTGTGCGCGAGACGATGACGTGGTAGGTCGTGTAGCAGTAGAGAATCGGGTCTTCTTCCGACCCGGAGATATTGACGCGGTTGACTTCCCCGACAAACGACGCATACGCAGATGTGTAGTACCCCCACTGCGCGATCGCGCCCGCGGGGCCCCTGTGGTCACCATAGATGCTCGCTGGATCGATCACACGCTGCAGAAATTCCCACTGCAGCTGCGCCTTGGTCGGAAGCGGCGGCGGGGACGGAGGCGATGCGTCGCCAGGGGCCACCAACGCTCGTTCCACCGAGACGCCATGGCTAAACAGTGTAAAATATTCGCGCACGAGCTTCTCCAGCGAGCCGTGCGGGTGATGCCGCTTGAGCATCGCCTTGGAGCTGTAGATGCTCTTCTTCATGATGAGCTCCGACACTTCTTTTCGTAGGGACGCGACGCGTTCATCCATCTCCGAGATATGGTGTTTGCGTCGTTCACGGAACTCTTTGCATCGTTGGTGATTCGGCTTTGGCGGCCTCCGATGCGAAGCTTTCTCGCTCGTGATGGCGACTGCGGCTGCCGGTGGTTTGGCGTTCGTGGTGTCGCTCTCGTCGTCTTCTTTGGCTTCGGTCTGAAGCTCGTCGTCGTCGCGTCGGCGTCGGCGGCCCGCACGTGGTGAGCTCATGGTCACACGTTTTCTCGTTGGTGGGTATGTCCGACTGCCGTCGTCAGCCGGTCTGCGCGCTTCAGCTGTCCTCAGTTGTAGTGGAGGACTCGGGTCGTCGCCGAAGCCATTCGAAATCGTTGTCCATGGTGACAGGGAGGAAGAGGTACGGGCCGATACAGTCTAGTATGGTAATTTATCATATCTCAAATGACTGTCGTGCTGCTCGCTGATTGGTGGAGCGTGGTCAAAAACTTTAGGGGTTCATGAATCATGAGTCGTCATCAGCGACCGACGGGCCAACGGCGGGTCATCCGACACTTGTTGTTGAAACCGAACCTGCCGAACAAGCACCAAGCAACTCTCTCGCACAAACATAACTTGCATTAGAGAAGCCATTTAGGGATCAGAACGGGACAGAGGAATTCGCAACATGCGGAGCCACGTCGCGGTACGGTAACGCCTGTTATCCACGCTGACGACTCCACCCATGTTCAACACCAGTCTTTGCCAACATTTCGAGTCGTCATGGATGACGCGACTAGTTTTGTAAATACGAGGTCCAGTCACCACACCATCCCTCCCCACACATCTGTCGCCTATCCCTCCCCTCCTTTTCACTCTCACAGAGAGAGTCTCACTCGTCGTTAGAATGATCGTCGTCATCAGCTTCAACTCGATGGTGGCATGGGTAGGCGTCGCTCCACCCGCGCAGCGAGGCCTGGAAGTCCTCCAGCGCGTCCACGTTCATCCCGGCCTGCGTGAACTCGTAGAGCACGCGGTGGTCACTCTGGTTGGTGCCTTTCACCGCCATGTTGGCGAGGAACTCGCCGACATTCTGCGAAAGCGCCAACATCGACGCGGCGTCCACAGCTGAAATCGAACCGTTAGGGTCTTCCACGTGCACTTGATCCTGGGTCCACTGCGCGACACAACCGCTTGGCTGGAAACCGTCGATCGCTGACTGAAGAGCTGGCGCAAATGCTGCGAACTCACCACGAAAATGGATCCGTCTCCCTCGTGGAGGCACGACGTCGGTCGTACGACTGTTCACCACTGACCGCGAACCGCGTGGCTGCTGTGAACACCACTGAGGCAAGAGCGAGCCAGCATTCCACTGCGAGAACTCTCTCATCGAGTGGCCGCTGCCCTCGGCGATGAGCAGCAACGGGTTGTCGACGAGCGGGAACCGCGTGCTCAGCTCGAGCACTTTCATACTCGGGATCAAACCTTCCAACAGATTGAACACGGATGCCGTCGGCGCCCGGAATGCCGATATGGCGATCTCGATCGCGGTCGCAGCAAACGCAGCAGCGCCACGCAGATCGTCGGCGGGTTGGCTACTGCAGCGGTAGCGACGCGAGTGGCTCTCCAACGCCACCGGGATGAACACACTGGATGCATCGACGAACGACGCCACCGATGAGATCAAGTTGATGCGACGCCGCGCAGCGATCTTGGCCTTGTCCCGCGTCTCGCCTGTCGCGCTGTACACGTTGAACTCGGCTTGGTCTGCGAGTGGGTACGCCCAGTCGTTGCCAAACGTCGCGACGACAGCGCCTGGGCACTCTTCTGTGATGTACATGAGCACTTCGAGCGAGAGCCCGGCCCACGCCGAGTCCATGTCGACAATGTTTTGCACGAGGCGGAGGTTATCACACTCTTCCAGCACACCCCGGAGTCGGTCTTCAATGCGATCAAGTGTCTGCACCACGATGCTACCGTCTCGCGCTGTTGAACCGCCCTCGTATACGTTGTGCAGTGGCATGTACGGTCGAAACTCGTCGATCTCGACCAGGTTCTTGTCACCAAAGTCGTCCCAGCTCCAATGCGACTGACCCGTGGTGCTGATCGATGGCGCCTGGTCATACACTTGCACGCCTCCACTCCTACGTCCATCCAAGGCGTCGCTCATTAGCAAGAAGGACTATAGCAGGGCGTGATACAACATGCACGCACCACGCGTCTGCCTGTGCCTGGTTACCGCCGTGGGCACGATGCACCGCTGACGTCATGGACACTTGGCGCTGGATACGGCCTTTTCCATCACTGTTAGATCCTGATCACAGCACCATCATGCACCACTAGCATCCACTTTACCTTTTGCTTCGAATGCGAGCAGGCGTGGCTTGCCATCAGCGCGATGGAGTCCGCGCTGTTCATCAATTAAAGATCACACAACCACCATCATTCGTCTCGCCCACAGCGGCATGGAACCACACACAGACTCACGTTGCCATCATTTAGCTTCTCGATCGCGTACAGCTGCGTGCCGATCGCGTGCGCCGCCGTACCGAATTGCAGCCGCAGCGTCTCGTCGCGGTGGTCGGCGCCCTCCATTGTTTTTGATCGATTTTTGGGAGTGCACATCAACTGTAGGATTATTTTCAACCAATGAGAACACACAAAGAATATAATATTGACCAATGATACGCACCCACTCGAGTGGGCATGATATTGTTGGAGATTGGATACATACTCAACACCTTGCTTCTATAGCTTTCTGTGTGTTCACGCCGTGTCCTCATCTTGCATGGACACGTCTTCATCGACTTCACCAGCCTCACGATCCGCATCGCCATCCACATCCATCTGATCACTCGCCTCTTTCGTGATCTCGAGCGGCTTCTCGTCCTTGGGTTCACTCGCAATGTACTCAGCAGCGAAGATTGCGTCACGCTGCTCTGGACACCGTGCAAGAAGTTGCTCGTAAAACGAACGACACCGTGCAAATGGTTGAGACTCCCACAGCACCGTGAACTCGTCCAGCGATGGGCACTCTTGCCGAGTCGAGCCGAGCGTCTTACGAACGTACGCAGCCACCACACGCGAATCAATGGATGACGCAGCTTTGTCCAGGATGTCGAGTGCCGACGCCAGCACCATCACAGCCTTCTCATGCAGGATCGGCACGGCGAATGCTTTCACACTTTGGGTCTTGACAACATTCCCAGTCGAGCCATCAGCCTCATCGGATTCTTCCTGGCCAAAGAACTTGACGATGGCGCCCTCGGCAGCTTTGAATGCTTGCAAGCTTGATCCAAGTGTCGAGACAAAGAATCCATCCACGAACGCTTTCCACACCGTAGAGCGCTTGAGTGCTGAGACGCCATCATTCCCACCATCATGGTCGTAGAACGAGGAAGCGTGGATCTTGACATCGTGAAGCACCAACTCGCCAAGCGCATGGAGGAACACACGGTCACGAAACAGAATATCATCCTCGACCGAGACGAGGAGGCCCAGAAGGTGTGCAGCGACATCCACATGATGGTCTTTCACAGACTGGAGGATGAACGCCTTGCTCACAGATCGAATCGCTGAGCTGGCTCGCAACATGTTCTCCCACAAAGCACTGTCTGACAAGTCTTCCTTCGACACGGACTTCGATTCTCGAGCAACTGGAGTTAGTCCACCGTGTGTTGCAAATCCGATCCTGTATGTCGCCATCGAACGAATCAGGAGTGGAAGCACAACACGCATCGTCACGACCTGCGGTGCACGGAGGATGAAGTCTTTCTTGCGCAGCATTCTCCGAACACTCGCCGGATTGCCGATTTGCAGAAGCTGAACAAGTCCTCGGCAGACCAGGTTATCTGTAGGCAGCTCGCGCTTTTGCCAACACGATACAAGCGTCTTCAGCAGCGAGTCGCACAGCATTTGCTTCACTTGCGGGTCGCTTAAGATCATGGCGATATCGGCGAGAGTCCCCTCACAAATGCCCTCCGGCACCATTCCTGTCTGATCAACGTCACCGAAGTCCTTCAATGTCATGATCCCCGAACTTGTCAGCATGGTCATGGTCTCTGCTGGACCGCTCTTCTTTCGTTTCTTCGCGCGGATTCGTTGCGGTTCTCCTCGCAGCGTATTCGCTTGCTTCTCGATGATCTCCAGACCACGCTTCCCAACGCGCTTGCCCTCCTTGTAGAAAACGGTGGTGTCCGGGTTGAATGCCATGCAATTCTTGATCATCAGGTTGAAGTCGTCCACGAACAGATCAAGTGACTTGTACTTGCCCTTGCGTGCCTTCTTTCGCATGGTGGAGAGGTCCATCGGCTCCTTGATGATCGCTTTGTAGTTCGGAACATCGTCTGGCACGGGCTCAGCAAAAATGAAGCGGGCGTCCGTCTTCGCGATCTTGTCCAGTACACTCAGCAATTGGTCAACTGGCGGAGGGCCGAGCACGATTTCAAAGTTGTCTTCCTCCTCTTGTATCTCAGACTTCTTCTTGAACTTCTTGTTGAGTGGGACATCACCAGTCCGCAGCTTCTTGATAAATACCAGAAGCTCGTGAAGCTGGGACAGGTCGATACTGCTCTGGTTCTTCACAGCGCGATCGAGAAACCAAATGAACTTGTGCAGTGGATCCGTTCGCATGAGTGTCGTCGTCTTGTCTCGCTGGAGGTTGGCCAAATCACTTCGAAGTGCCCCAAGAAAGGGCACGTAATCGACGTAGTCTTTTGCATTCGTGTTCGCACTGCCTGGAATGCTCGCTGCAGCCACGTACTCCTTCACGATATCCAACGTTGCGAGGTACAACGATTCTGAGTCACCAATCATGGCACTGAGGTTCTTGAGTGCAACACTTTGCCGACGCCGCTCATCTGGCGCGACAAACCACAAGCTGTTCGAATTGGTCCGCGAGGATGGCGATGGCATGTGGCTCTGGACTCCCCACAAGTCAGTGCCTGTACTCGCTGCTGTACTGGATTGGCCACTTGAACTGCCCGTGCGACTAGGCGAGGGATGAGCCAGGTACCACTTGAGCTGCTCGTCCACGTAGTCTTGGGTACACTGGTCCACGAAGAACTGAAGCTCTTGTCTGTCCACATGCAGGATCTTACGCCGCACATGCACCGGTAGTTCACTCAGGATCCGTCTGTTCTCAGTCAGTTCACGCAAATACGCCTCCGGTGTATCCTCTTGACGAGCGAGAATCGCGATCGGGATCTTGCGCAGCTCACGGAATTCGATGTACGGGAAGGTGGCTTCCAGCACCTTCTGCAACTCGGCTTGAGGCAGTGCTTCAATGCGCAACAGTATTTCCTTGATGAGCTTCTCCAGCAGTGTATTGTACACACCAGAGCGACCCACTTGAAGCAGATCAAGAAGCTTCTCGGCTGGCGCGAACCGTGGAGCGGTCGTCGCTGTGGGCGTTGGCTCATGCTGCGCCTTCAACTTGGTCGGGAAGTTGAGACCGTGCGCGGTCTGGAACGCGCGGATGGCTTCCTCCGGGTTCGGTGCTGTACTCAAGATTTCCTTCAAAGCGACGCCACCGCGTGCGCCGATGAGAATCGGCCTGGATGGGTCAGCATCCATCGGCGCGATCACAAATGCGTCATTGTTCTTTGAGTCGCGAGCGCTCGCGCCGTTGCCGTGCACCGAAGTGCGCTCGACAAGCGGCGCTGTCAGCTTGAGCTTGAGCTTGAAGGTGTGCTGCCTCTGCGCGCCATCGGAGGCCATGGCGCCAATCGAGATGTCTTCCCCCCCTCCTTGGTGGCGTCGGGAGGCGTCGCCGCGTCCTTCAAATGGCGGGGCTGTTGAGTTTCTTACTGAACGGTACGTGTCTATATCTAGAGTGTTGCGTTTCTAGATATTTAGTGAAATTTTCGATACAGAGTGTAGGTCAATGATGTACAGTAAAATACAGAACTAGGAGCTGTCTTGATCTGTGGCAATGGCCGAGTGGAGCATATCCGAGGTGGATCAGCTCGAAGGCTACGATGGTGTCGATTCGCAATGCAACGGTGCGCCTCTGCCTCACCAAGACGCGGACGGAATCAAAGACTCACGCATGGCCTTGCTGACGTGTAGGCTCAAGATCTGTTGGCGATGCAGAATGCCAACTTGTGGTGTCTGCCTGAGAACTACCAGATGAAGTACTACTACTACCACATCATGTCGTGGCCGCAGCTGCTGTACGTGGCGGAAGACCACAACGGCAAGATCGTGGGCTACGTGCTCGCGAAGATGTACGTGGAATCACTGGTGCGGTCGCAGATGATTACAGACTAAATCACATCGAAATGCGACACAGGGAAGAGGAGGCTAGTGTCCCTCACGGCCACATCACGTCGCTTGCGGTCCTCCGCACCCACCGCAAGAAGGGTATCGCGACCAAGCTCATGAAGGCAGCACGTACGTCGAGAATGATTATGGGTCAGTGCATATGGAGCCCCGCTAACCTTATGCGTTCTTTCACGGTCGGTAGAGCGCGCAATGGTTGAGAACTTCAAGGCGGAGTACGTGTCGCTCCATGTCCGTGAAGGCAACGCTGCCGCGATCCACCTCTACCGTCGAACACTCGAGTACCAAGTCTACGACATCGAGAAGGGTTACTACGCTGACGGCGAAGATGCGTACGACATGCGAAAGCCCTTCACGGAAAAGTGTAACCAGGCATTCTCGTCGTCGGTGAGCCGATTCAAGAAGATCCTGGCGGAGAAGGATGCGGCGAAGGAAGCTGCGCTTGCCGCGGTGGCTGAATAGACTCATTACGCGTGCATTGCTTTGAACATGGGCGTATCGTAGCGTACACACGGCGTGCTTGTTCAGCTCGAGGCCTGCCTTCTGGCTGCCATCTTGGCTCGCAACCGCTCTTTTTGCGCAAGAAGAAGCTGCATCTTCTGTACCTGCAATCAAAACCGTGAGCAGAAGCAGATGAAACAAGTGTTTTGAAGTCGGAACGTACCAGCTCTGCGTTAGCGGCATGCGTGGAAGAAACCACAGCGATGTCGGCCGCGGTAGTGTCGCTTCGAGACTCGTCGGGGGTTGTTTCGTGTTTGCCTGACGCCTGGGGGATTTGGCACTCTGCGAGTTGATTGCTCTTTGCGGCGGGGGTCTGTGCCGCTGTGCCATTGTTTTGCAAATCTGGTTCTCGGTGCAGAGAAGGCGCCAATATTGCCTTGGTTTCACGAGTGCCGACGGTGCGGTTGTGCTTCCTTAGCTTCGTGAAATCATTCTTCGTCTTGGATCGCGGCCCCTCTTGCCACACACTTCCGAAATTAGGCAGCCATGTCTCTGCATCGTACGTTGAATCTACGAAAGCAGTGGCCCTATCGGTCTGGCCAGGTCGATGCCTCTTGGAGCCACTAACGGGTCGAGAGGGCAACCGGTTGCGCTGCTTGTACTCCTCTTCGGTCTCAACCATCCACGGTGGCACCGCCGACGAGTGGATGTTGGCGATGCCCTTGCCCCATCTTTGCTTCTTGATCACACAGAGGCCAGCGCCATAGCCTACATCGGTGGCAATGGGTCTGGGCCTTGTTGATATCGCTTGATCAAAGCGTGTCCTGAGACTACCAGATCCTTGATGTCCGGTGGGCTGAGCGGCACCAGTGGTTTCCTGGTCATGCATGAAGATTTGAGACAGGGGTTTTAACATCCTGCACACGCCTCTCACCTTTAGCCGCGCGATGACTGAAGCGACGATGTTGTCCGCTCGTTGAGCGTGCTCCTGGATCACTGTTGCGGCCTCGCGATTCTCTTTCAACTGTTCTTGAAGCTGTGGGTACAGTGCCCGAACATCACACACTATCCTCCATCAGGGCATCCAAGCGCTTCTCACCTTATGAACGTCTTGCTGCTGGATGCAGAGTTGCGCGCGCACTTGTTGCGATGGGTCGCATCGATTCTCCTTGCAAAAAGTATCCACTTTTTGTCGGTGGATCGCCGACGCGTAGTGCTCAATCCAGAGCTCAAGTGTCGAGCTAGTATACCCAATGGACACTGGTGAGTTTCGGTCGACTGCTGGCATAGTGGAATCGCATGTGCCTTACATGGTCACATCGCAAAATACACAAAAGAGCTTCTTCAATGTGGATTCGTCTTGCTGCTTGTCATGGATGAATGTGGCGACTTCTCGCAAACGAGTGACGCGGGACGACAGAAAATCACCTGCCGCGCGCTGGTGGGCCTTTGAGAACACGTGCTTGCGCCATTTCAGCTCACTCGAGCGCCGGCACACACGGCAGAATGGTACGGCAGCGACGTCAACGAGTTCGCCTTCCATCCCCAAAGTGACGGAATCGATGTGGTTGTGCTAGCCTAATTTGAATATGAAAGTAGTTCATCGAACTAGCCTAATTAATCACCAACCAAACTTCATCCAGTTCCTCTACAAGAACCGGCGGGAACACCATGGATTCCACATTGGAGCATGTTGACGGGGAGCAACCGAGCCAAAATGGCGACGTGATGCCGTCGATGCACACGATCCCTCCGCGCACAAAGACGAAGATCAAGCGCACGACACTCTCCCTGCACGAAAAGGTCATCGTCAAGACGTTCTGTGAGCAGCAGCTGAACGACTGCAAGAACCGCGCCGACTACGTGCCATCTCACGATGTGCTTCGGCAGGAGATCGTAGCCAAGTTTGGGTGGGAGGTTGGGCGATCGACGCTGTCTAAGATCATGAGCATGGAGTGGGATCAACTTCAGCTTCAGGGGCACCCGAATCCGACCATGAAGCGCAAGCGTAAACCACTCTTCCCGGCGTTTGAAGACGACCTGATCAAATCAATCCAAGCGTTCACACAGCAAGCACATCTATCCGCGGATGATGAAGATGGCAACAAGGGCGCTCCTATTCTGACCGAAGCGATCATATTGGAAGAAGCCCAGCGGTTAAAGCAGCTACATGGTATCAAAGACGAAGAGCTGGTCCTCTCGGTGGGCTGGCTTGCTCGCTTCAAGCACCGCAATGGCATTCGTCTGCGCAAGTCCACAGGTACACGTGGTGACGTTCCTCTGAACAACAGCGGCGGATCTGAAGCTATCGTATCCGACCAAGATCTCGCGAAGAAAAGGATGCGAACGGCAGGGTTTGGAACCAATTATGACTTCGCCTTCCACCTCCAAGCGAACCCTGGCCTATCGATCCGGCACATCGTCCCACACATCGAACAAGGCATTCTACTCACGTCCGCATTCACGAACCTTCGCAGTGCATGCATCGCGCGATCGACTCTGGAATCTGGTGTACAGGAAGGTGCTGCCTGTGTGCCAACGAGTATCCTGGATGCACTTCCATCCGACATTCGGTCCTACTGCTGCCCGCACTGTCCGATCTCAATGCCGGTGGATATCCTGGGACTCCACGTGACGATTGTCGGGTATAACAGTGTGCGAGATGCTTTCGTTGCTGCGTCACGTGTCGGTCAAAACGGATCCGTCACTTGCGTCGAGGCAAATGACGAAGCAGCGACTATTGGAGAGCAGCACGGAGTGGCGTATACTACCAAGGCCCTCGGCTATCTGATCTCCAACCTCCACATCGTGCGTCCGCCCCACGTTGGCGATACTCACGTCATGGGCGGCCGCGATTTCGTGCAGTTCAACTGTTCCTTCCAGACAAGCGTACACAAGACGCAGCTGATCGAGTGGGCATTCAACGTGCTGCAGGAGGGAGGCGAGTGCCGCGTGAAGTTCGCAAGCAGCACGCGCAGGATCACGCAGCTTCCTGCCACGCAACAGGCGACCGGCGTCGACACGCAGCCTCCTGCTTCGACCAATGAGCTCGTTGCTGCATCGATCTACGTGGAGGACTTTCGGCGCATGTGCCAGCACTTGGGTTTCCTCGACCCGCGCTGTCTGCACTTGAGTCCAGTAGAAGGATCTTCCGAAAATGGTTTGGCGGTTGCCACATATCGTTTGTTCAAGTTGCGACTCGTGGAAGACCGCCGGGAAGACTACGGGGAACGTGCCACGTATACCGGTGACGACGCCTCGTTCCGCCTCGACAGTCAGTGGGTCTTTCTGCCCACGCGAAGTGTACCAGTCGACGGCAACACGGCCCAGATCCTTCGCTTGAGCTGGCTCAAGCACTTGTTTACCGTCGACGGCGGTCGATCCGTCCATCGCGGTCGTTTCATCGATGGACGTAGCCATCCTGTTGACTGCTGACTTCAACATCTTTTCTTCTCTTCGTTCTAAATCCATTTTCAACCAATCAGCAATCGACTGAGCCAACGTGATTGGTTGAAATACAGAATCAACGTGAACCACCAATCCGTCGAAGCCATGCGACATTACGCGACACCACAAAGTCAGAGTGAGCATTTTTCAATTTGACAGACAGCTCACACTTAAGCGCGTATGCTCAGCGCTATCTTGAAGGTCTCCTGATGTGGGATGGCCTGTTGAGAACAGCGGCTGCATTGCATCTTCCCGGCCAATGCTCTTCTCACCTCGGTTGGCACGTTGCGCTTCCGTCGTGACAACCACGAGAAAGTTGCGCCAAGAGCAAGAACGGGAGTCGAGGGATCCCTTCGGATGATTCTGAAGAAGGGGTTTTCACGACTCTCTCCATACCTACTGTACCAACAACCCCCATCTTTCATTTACTACGTAGTATGTGGCATCGTATGCTGATGGTTACCTGAATCTACAGTAGTACGTTCATAACCTCCACACTTCGGTACACTGCAATGAAGCTGACTGCCAAACTGCGGGCATGTACAGTACTTCCCAACGTTTCCTGCTGCCCGAAGCGGCAACATTGTAACGGATCTTGAATCTCAAAACAATCAAAGAGCCGCTGCCACAACCACATGATTAGACCAGTTCCAACCAGTTTTGGCCGATGCACCGTGCATCGGCCAAAACTGGTTGGATT
>JAADXF010000745.1:0-12350 GCA_023337575.1 Pythium chondricola | reverse complement strand
GAGGTGTCCAACAAGTTGTTGGACGTGGCGGAGACGCTGCTGTTGCGTGCGAACGTGCTGCGTCGCCGCATCGTGGATTGCTTGCGCAGTCGGTTCGTCGGCGACATGGCGGCGCCGTCGAGAATCAGCAGCTCACGCGATGCATCCGTCTCATGGAGCACAATACTCGATCCACGTCGACGCTGCGCCTGGGAAAACAGTTGCTGTGGTGCACCTTCAAAGAAGAACGCCACGCGCTCGGCCGCTGCGGTTGTGTCCGTAAATGCACGCAGGGTCTTGGGCAGGTGGAGGGTCACCACTCGCGTCTCGGCAGGCGAGGCGCGGTCAAAGCAGCGGGTTGGCAGGTGGCGCGGCGCCCACGTGAGCTCGCGTGGGTCCAAGTCTGGGTAGAACTGGAAGCCAGTACTGTGTGCAATGAACTGCTCACCGGCGTTCATAGTGAAGTCGAGCAGCACGCTGACAGGGGATGGAGCCGTGGGTCCTAGCGACGAGGCTTGGCGGGAGATGGTACGTGTGACACGGAGAACAGGGCTCGTCTTGAGGCTTTGCTCGGCCAGGAGCTGGAAGCTCTGTGTACGTGCCTTGGCTGTCTGGCCTGCAACAGCAGCGTGAGGCTCGCGGGTTGGACCAGAGGCGCGATGGCTGGCAGGCAAAGGAACCAGTGCGTCCGTGGTCGCAACGATCCGATCAACAATTTGGACTCGTGGCGTCTGGCAGATCAGCAAGGGCGACGCACTGAGCGATCCGTCTGGAAAGCGGCGGCTGAAAATGGCGGGTACTAGCACGCATTCACGGTCATTAGCTGCGGCTCGGAACCGCACGAAGATCTGCCCAGTGTCCACGATGTTGGAGCACTCAATCACGACGCTCGTGCCACCCGACAGTGGACCACAGGTCGGCGTCACCTCCGTGATTGTCGGAGACTCGTAGGCGTAGAACTTTTCACGGTCTTTGATGCCGAAGAATGCCGAACAAGATATCATCGTGCTAGCGGGCGCTGCGGTTGGAGTTTTGGCGGCCCCATCAGGCGGTAATGGGAGCACTAGGTCAAGTGTGAACGTGCCAGGAGCTCGGAGCAGTGGTGCGCGGCACGTGACGCGCCCGTCAGCTAGGTCGACCTCACCCTGGACACTGACGATATCACTAGTGGTCGCTGGGACGATCGCTTTGGCTTTAGTAGTGCCGGTAGCGGTGGAGGAGGCTGGTACGACAATGGTGGCTGTCTCGGGTTTGATCGCAGCGAATTGGAACGTGCACTTGCTTGTATCTTTTGGGAGAAGCTTGGCCAGACGCTTGCTGAGAAACACCGTGAGGGTGGAGCCTCCAGCCACTGAAGCTGTGGGCGTCGCGAGGAAGAATGGAGACGAGAAGCAGCGGAACGGAAGCAGTGATGAACACGCCGAGCCACTGTAGTTGGCGTACGTGGCAGCCATGTACTTGGCGGTGGAGAACTGCTGGCCGGTATTCAAGCTGACTTGGATCTCGTATGACCTGGCTCGCGTCGAGTGGAACGTGCACTGCAGCACAGTGGTCGTCGCTCCGGTAGCTGCCTTTGTCGTCGCGTTGGCTGCGGGCAGCTCCACAAAGATGCCCTTGACACGGATGCAATCACTCGCTGGCACATCGCCTGATTCTTCCTGGGGCTTGAACTGGACGATCGCATCACAGCCGTGGTTCCGCAAGTCATCTCCACTCAACGACAGCAAACACGTTGTATCGGCTGGCCCCCACGCTGGCCAGATTCGTTGGATCACTGGCTCATTGTAATATCGAAAACGCAGCGTCGACGTCTGCGTCGACGTGTAGTTGATACCGTTGAGAGCGATGTGGAGGTGCGCGAGGCCAGGCTTGGACACTGCCGGGGCGACGAAGCTCACGGCTTCACCCACAATCCGTCCTCGCACGAGATGCACTTCTCGATGGCTGCCAGCGTCGCCATCAACCTTCTCATCTCCGTCCGCATTCGACTCGCCAGCTCCTCGCTCCTCGTCATCCTCGTCTTCATCATCATCGTCAGCCTCACTGACACTGGTGAGCTGGCGTAGACGCCGCTGCTCGTCGTCGTCGTTCATCAGCGTCACACTCACCATGATCTCGCCAGTGTCTACCATTTTGCCACAGTAGGCGAGCACCTCTGTGCCACCACGGATCGGCCCAGCACACGGCTCAACCGTAGTCAGACCCTCGGGCGGATCGTAAAACAGGAACCGCACGCCAGTCGCTTCAAATGAGTGGGAAGAGGCAAGCGCACAAGGGTCGTACGCAAGGGCCACGCTGATTTCCACCAGCTCATTTGATGGCCATGCTGGCGCGATGCAGTGGAGCGTCATGGCGCCCTCATCGAACACTGCAATCACCGTCTCGTACACTCCGGTGGTCTCACTTGCGAACCGCAAGGCACAACTGTTGGTCACGAGCGCATGCTCTTCAGGCAGCCCGGTCGGGTCAGCGACCTGGATGCACACTGGCGCGCCGCCAGACACCGGTCCGCACAGGATCCCTCTACTCACGAACACAGTTGGCAAGTGGTACTCAAAGTAGCAGCCAGAGTCGGTGTACTGCTGGAGATTGTACGTGATCTGCAGCGTGACGCGACCTGGGGAGGCAGCCGGTGGAGACACGCACTGGATGGTCGTGCCATCGAGCACACGGGCCTTGACCGTGATCATATCACCAAGCGCAGTCGTGCTCGGGCCAGCAGCGAACATCTTCTCGTTCCGTGAACAGAACCGCACGTACACCTTGCCCTCTTTGATGAACCCATGACCGCGGATCTGCACGTAGGAGCCTCCGGTCACCGCACCGAACGAGTACACGCGGTGGAGATTCTTCGGCACTGTGAACGACGGCATCGGGAACACCTGGAACAAGCCGTTGATCCGCTTGGTGCGCTTGTCGCCTGTTGCTGCCTCCTCTCGGATCATCGCGTCTGCACCGTCGCCTTCGTCCACTTCATCATCGTCGCGATCGTCCTCGTCGGTCTCGAGCTCCACCACCAGGTCTTCGAAGTGCTGTTCGTTGAATGATACCGCCAGCGCGTGGACACCAGCCTCGATTTCAGGCGAGAGACACTCGACGAGTCGCTTGTCTTCGCTGCGCACGCGACCACTGGTGACAATCGTCGGACCGAAGCGCAAGTCGATCGTCGTCGTCTCGATCGTCTGCTGAAACTCGAACGAAATCAGCGAGCCGCCACAAATGTACCCAACGCGAGGACTCATCGCCAAGAGTGTTGGAGACCGATAGTACTGCAGCTCGAATGGCAGCGGCTGTAGCTGACCGGTCACCGTGCTGATCTCCATCCCAAGCTTGACTGGAACGAGCATCTCGTTGAGAGTCATCGTATCCAGTATCTTTTTCAGTGATGGCTGGCCTTGTGCAAGCTGCGTCAGTGACGGACACTGCCACGAAAGCGTCTGCCGCTTGGCGTTGGTCTCCGCCACGATCGCCACTTTGACTGACGGGAAGCTCACGACGGAACCCACTGGCTTGAGTGTCAGCGTGATGGTCACGACGTCGCCATCATGGAGATTGGTGCACTTGGCGACTACGAACGTTGCATGCTGCGCATGGCCCACAAGCGGGTTCATACTGCGCACGATCGGAAGCTGGTACACTTTGTAGTGCGTGAGCAGGTCGCCCACTGGATGGAAGTAGCTCGAATCGAACGAGAGCTCGACCATCGCGCGCGCGAGTGCGTCCAGCGTCGGCACGAAGGTGCCAATCGCTGGCAGCGTGAATTCGACACGATGGCTCTCCCACCGCGATACAGGCACGGGTCCAAACGCCACAGCGTCTGGACCGTTGAGAGTGTGGAAGCGGACGCGCACGAGCACGGTATCACTGACGATGGCCTGCGACAGGAACAGCGTGAGCGGGATCGGGATATCGAATGCGCCGACGGGTGGCTCGACACGCTTGATCGTGTACGAGGAGTAGTAGTACACCGACAGCATCCGTCCGGAAAAGTCATTCCCGTTGAGAGCCACGTCGACCACAGCGTTGAGGTTGCCGTACTCGGGACTGAACAATGGCGACGGCGCCATGATCACACCGTCCACCGCTTTGGCTGCAATGTCCTTGTACACGAGTTTGCCTTGATGGTTGGTGAAGCCGAAGCGCATTTTCACACGGCCCGTGTCGATAAGATTGACACCAAACACACGGATGATGCTCGAGTGCGAGATGCACGCACACAACGGGCTGAGCCGCTGGAGCACTGGCGAGCTGTAGTAGACAAACTCGATTGGTCGCTTTGAGTCGGGATCCACAAACTCACACTTGGTGTACTGCTCGCCATTGAACGAGACGAAGATGGACGCGAGCCCGACGTTGAACGGTGGCGCACAGCAACGGATCTCGTTGTTCTCAATGAACCCAACGACCTTGCGGCTGAGCTGCGGGGACTGGAACACGACTGATATCTGGCCACCGTGGTCGATGACGTTGTCACCAGTGATACGAATGAAGCTGCCGCCTTGGATATCGGCAGACATGGGCACCACCGAGGACAAACGTGGCACGGAGTAGTAGAGGAAGTACAGGTACGACATATCCTTGACCAGTTGGGACGGTATGAGTCGTGAACGAGGCGACGTTGGCTGGGGTCGTTCGTGGTCTTCCTCTGCCGGTACGAAGTTGAACCCGCCGTCGTATGACACTTGTACCTTGGTCAGCACGATGGCATCACCAGTCCACGGCGGTGAAGTGCACACGATCTGGTACGCTGGGTTGTCCATCGACGGAGGGCCGCGGACTGTCGGCGACTTTGGAGCATGCTCGACATCGCTGTGCTGCGCAGCCGTGGCCACGAGGCCAGGAACGACCTTGGCCTCGCCGGTCGAGAGACTGAGGAAGCGCACGTATACTGAGATCTCGGTCGGGATGCGGTGTTTCATGCGAAGTACGATGCGCGTTCCACCGGAGCACGGTCCATGGTGTCTCGTAATGGACTGGATCACCGGCGGGAAGAAGCAGCCAAACTCGGACGCACCGAAGAACTCGTCGCCACCCAGTGACAGCGACACGAGGAATCGAACGATGCGTGACGTATCGATCGCACTGCTGCTCTCGGACTGCGCGTGCTTGGTAGATTCTAGATGCTGGCGCTTGACTTCGTCCACAAACGACGGCACTCGGCACCGGACGATGCCACGCTCATTGTCCTGTGTCGGCGCACGCACCACTTCAGCATTCACGACTTTGACCAGCTCGCTTGGCGCATGGTCACCGATGACCTGGAATTTGACTTTCACGCGACGTGGCGGGATGAGTTGCTGGAGCTGGTGTGGCGCATCCACGTCGTCGATTGTCAGTTGACTGAGGCGCAGGACCATCGTCGTGTTGCCTTCTAGACTCGCGAGAGATGGTGTCATGGATTCGACCGTGCGGTCGCGATGAAGCAACGCTGTCGCTTGGTCTTTGCCGTACTGCCGCCCGCCATTCAAGGACACTTGGAAGTGCGTGAGACCGAACGACATGTTCGGGTGGACGCTGCATCGGATCTCGGTGCTGTTGACGTAAGTGGCCGTGAGCTGTGCGACGGGCGCAGGTTCACTCTCGGCGCCGTCCGCGAGATTCCGCTGCACGAGTTGCACGACGAGATCCCCCGAGTCGACGAAGCCATCGCCAAGCAGCCGCACCTCGGTCGTGCGGCCCCGCGTGACACTGACGCAGCTTGGGTCCACACTCGAGAGCGTGACGTCGTTGTGGACGCAGTACCCACTGGCCTCGGGCGCCTTGACTTTGGCGCGAAAGTACTCGCTCTTGTTGAGCGTGATCTCGACCGTCGTGTCGCCAAACGTGAGCATGGCAGCGTCGAACTCGACCTCGAAGACACCGACGGACGAGACCCGCCAGCGTGCCTCGACCGTACGGTGCGATACTGCGCCCGTGCGCTCCGACACTTGGCGCACGCGTGCAAATACTGGCAATGTACTGATCTCTGTGAGCTCGTGGTCATGTGCAGTATTCGTCTTGTCCTTGGACGGGTAGAAGCGCGCGGCCGCGGAGAGCTTGAGTAAATTCAGCGTCGCGGTGATGGTTGTGGGCGGCGTCATGAGAATAAACTGCGGCGTGATCTTGGTGACCGAGATTTCTTGATGCAGTAGGTAAGGCAGTACGTTCGAGATGCGCTCTGAGTCGACGATCACTTCGACGTGGAGCGGCACGAGGTGCGGTGCCACGAGGACCGTGGCCGACGTGGCGGTGAGGTTGGTGTGGTGCGCGATGACGCTACACGCGTCATCTTTGAACGACGGCACAATGCATTCGAGCTGCGTCTCGAGAAGGAACCGACCCGTGACTTCGATGCGCGTACCGGTCTCTGGGACGCGGAAGCGTACGAGTAACGAGTGTGGCTGCGGACGGAACCCTTTGCCGTGGATCAAGAGCTTGGTGCCGCCAGACACGACGCCGACAGACGGCTCCAGGAGGCGGATACGCAGGCTCGAGTGGATCGATGCCATCGGTGGCGGATAGGGAGGAGGATAGACTTGTAGCGACGCGGAGAGGCAGCGCGACCTATCGCGTCGCCATTGCCGCTTGCCGATTTCAACTGGTTTGCAAGAATTGATGCATTGATTTGTGCGTTTGGAGAGTCACAATTTGTGTCACGAGCCGCTTGAAATTAACAGCGTAACTTACGAACAGATGGTTTGGGTATGTAAGTTACCGGATGCGTTGGTAAAAAATAGATGCCACCAAGCGAAACATGGCTACACTCGTGAACCGGTCACCTTCCTCATGGCCAAGTCGAATGCGCGCGCCGAGAGCGAGACGCTCTTCAAGCTGCAGGTGCAAGGCGACAAGTATGCCCGCCTGCTGATCGAGCAGAAGCAGCGCCTGCGCCAGCTCGATGACGAGTACCGAAACGCACAGGAGGAGCTGGCGGAGCTCCGTCAGAAACGCAGCGAGGGCGACATGCGCGGCGGCGGCGCGAACGCCGTGCGTGCGCGTCTCGCGGATGAGCAGCGAGAGCTGATGAAGCTGGAGAACCGCCTGACCGCATGCCGCACGCGGGAGAGCAAGATGGTCGCGCACAACGCGGACTTGCGCTCACACGTGGATGCCTTACGAGCCGCGCGCGTGCTCAGCCAGAATGTGTTCGAGAAGAACCAGAAGAAGCTACGTGAGATCCAGCGACAGATCCAAGCCTGCTTCCGACTGGCGACACAGATCATGGCGGAGCGAGACAGGGTGTGTTCGGTGTTTGGCTGAGTCAGTGGGTATGGGCTGATATGTATGTGTCGCTAGGTGGCAGCTCAAGCGTATGCACTCACGACCGACAACATGGACGAGCAGGAGTCGTTTGACTCAGTGTTCGAGAACCTGACGGCGGTCATCAAGCGAGAGAAAGAGAATGCGGAGCTGTATCGCAAGCAAGTGCTGGAGCAGGATCCGATTGACGTGTCCGACGACTTTATGCGGGGCAACATGACGATGGACGATGAGCAACAGCTCAAACGGACGCTGCAGCAGCTCGACCAAACGGTGGGGTACTTTGTCTTCTCTCTCTCGATAGCAATGGGGCGGCTCTGATGCAACGGTTGACAATTGTAGCTGAAAGAAGACAAGCAAACGATCGAGTCGATCAACGAGAAGTTGCAAGACTTCGAGTCCACATTCAAAGCTCTGCAGCAGCAAATGGACGTGGACAACTACCACGACATCCTTGCCGTCTACACCAAGCGCGAAGAAGAAAACTTTGCGCTGTTTCGCTACGTGCAGAGCCTCAACAATGAGATCGAGCAGCTCGAGGAAGACAAGCACGCTCTCGAACGCGAGACTGAAAAGTGAGCACTCAGTCACTCGAGATATTCTGTTTATGTTGACATTGAACGTGCTATACCTCGATGGACAGGCTCCAGCTCGAGATGAAAGACGGCAACGCGCACGCTCGCAAGCGCATGATTGACGATCTCGTGGAAACACGCCAGCGGTACCATATGAATGGGTCGCATTCGTTATCAGGCTTTGCCTAATGTGCTGTATGCCTTACGCATAGGATTCTCAAAGAGAATGCCGAGTACGAACGGCTACGCGCGAGTGCTCTGCGCGAGTTCCAGCCCATTGCTCGTGCTGTCGATCGTCTGTACAATGCGCTCGGATGCAACGACATTGTACCTGTGAGTTGCTGCTCTGAGCGTTGTCATAACCGAACTCATTCATCTAATTGCCATGTCATGGAAGCAGCCTGGTCTGAACACGAACAGCACCAGTGGAGAGAGCAGCAGTGCCACGAAGCGCAACCGCAAGCAGTCGGAAGACCAAATGGCTATGATGGTGAGTGCAGTACACTCCAAGGTGTGCTATCCATCTGACGTAAACTTGGTGGGCCGCACTAGGCGAGGATCAATTCCATGAACGATGTTCTCGCCGCCCACGGCATCACAGAGGGCAACGTGTTGCAGTTCCTGGCGGTGCGTTTGAGTCTGAACCTGAATCGTTTGTGCTGAATGGGCTAAATCCTCACGATGGCCACCATTGCAGATCATTGAACAGCGCAGTAATGAGCTCATTGAACAATTCTCCCGCCGACTTCAGTACAACAATCCAGCAGAGCTCGTGCGAGCGTCACTCGGCGCCAACCTTAGACCGAGCGACCCGTCGCGGCCAGTCGTGGCGGCTCGATCCATGATCCTTGATGGAGCTATCGCCCTCGGATCCTCCGCAGGTGCTGGGACGACTGCCCAGTCTGGACTGACTGGTGGTGGAGGCTTGGCCTCGATACTATCCAGCACCAACCTCAGCGTCGCCACCACATCAATCGAGGAGGAGGATGGTGGCCAGAACTCGAGCGACGACGAGAACGAGGACCGCCCGATGACGAAAGCCGAGCTCCAGAAGAGAGCAGCGAAGGCGTTGGCTGTCATGCAATTCAGCCCAAAGATGCAGGCGCTTCAAGGTGGCAGGACTCAAAGTAACGGACTCGGTGGAGCGATGCCTGGATCGACAAAGAAGAAGCGGTAGACGTGCAGAGGGTGTTGTATCGCGATCAGGTCGACGGTTCCACACAGAAATTCTGCCAGAATATCAGACACCATGCTTGCTTGCCGCTTGAGTCAAGCGGCCGACTGACGTCAAGCCTTGACGTCAGTCTTCTTTCTGGATGGAGTGTCTCGCTCAGAATACCACGTTGACAATCATCGATCAGTGTTGAGCATCAAGAATACGCCAGTCGCAATCAGTGTACAGCGTCGGTCAGTAACCTTCTCCGTATTCGCACACAGCTACGTTGTGGATTTGGGCATGCATGGTGTGCATTGCACACAGCGTTCACAAGCAACACAGACTCAACTCATGGAGTCGATCGATCATCTGAGATGATCGATGATCGACAGGGTATCGCATAGGATATGATAATAGTTCTGGTGTGTGTCTGTGTGTTTTCACCGTTGAATGCATGTCGACTTTTTGCGTTGCATGAAGCCATTCGTCGGACACTGCATCAACGAGCTGGAGCTGCAATCAGTGCTAGGAAAATACAATTTTGTATTGTATTGGGCTCTTCAGAATCCAATAATAAGTTACGCCGTAAAAATATCTATGAGTTGTGTACCTTCTACAGTATTAGGTCGCCCGATTCAGATCCACCTGCGCTGCTGCAACCCAGATGGATTGCGACGCATTCACTAAAACGGAGCAACGTCAGCAAGTTGCTTGTTGTTTGCACGTTGCTGAGCAACGTGCGAACAACCGAACGAGCGGGCAGATCCACAAGTGGACAGAGTTACATTGCTGATCCGTGCTGATCCACGAAAGATATGGACAACGCCGCGGGCAGGCGTCGTCGATCGGAGACGACTGCAACAAGGTTCTTTTTGTTGCCATAGCGAACCTTGCCTGCATGCCGAAGGCGTCGTTGACACATACAGCGCGTAGCCATGGTCTGCTTCCTACAGTACTGCATCACACGTGCGACAGCTCATAGGGGTCACGGCTATGGTATCTTCGTGGAGATACGGTTGAGACAGAGCCCGTCCCGTGGCCACAAACCCCACCACACAGTTTTTCGGTCTCTTCCGCTGTGGACGGACTTGTTGATGCGGGCCTGTCGCGTGGCTGTTACTCCACATCCAGCTCGTGGCTCGGACGAATTTGTGTCGCAGCGAGTGTAGCGACGATGGTCTCCACAGTCGATCAACAGAGACGGCGGCGTTGACGCGCACGCCCATCGGACTTCACTACACTTCAGGCTTGAGCAAGCTCACAGATGGTGCACATAACACCCAGGTTGCCAAAGTGGAAAAAATGCAGTGGACAAAGCTCCGGCGGCTTGTTGATCATCGTCGGTCGCTGAGCCAGACCGCGTGCGCGATCATGACTTGTCCCTCCTCAACGTTTCACAGCGCGATCATAAATACACCCAAGACGACCAGCCCTGCTCGGCTCATTCCCGATTTCTCCTCTTCGTGTGTCGAGGCAATCCACAGCTCAAGCAAACTACCATGCGTGCCTTCACCGCTCTCGTCGCTGCCTCCACTGCGCTCATCGCCGCACCCGTGCAAGCGTGGTGGGACAACGGCCACATGTTGGTCGGCGAGATCGCATCCCAGCTCATGACCGCCAAGGACCGCTCGACGATTCAGAGCGTGCTCAACGACTGGGAGCGATCGTTCCCAAACACGAACACCATCTCCACGGCCGCGATCTGGCCTGATCTTGTCAAGTGCTCGAAGAACTCGAGCAGTTGCACCTCACCGCTGCTCCCGTCGTTCTCGGCCATGGACAAGTGGCACTACATGAACCTGCCGCTCAACGCCAATGGCACCCAATGAGGTTCAGCTGCCCCAGATCTCAACTTGTTCAAGCTCTCGATTGGTGGTGACGCCGTGGATGTGTTTGACAAGTTCCTCGCGACTTTCAACACGACCCAGTCGCTGTGGTCGGCCAACCTGGCGGTGCGTCAGCTGATCCACATCATGGCAGACGTCCACCAGCCACTCCACGCCGTGGCGGCAGTCAGCGAAAAGTATCCGGGCGGTGACTCGGGTGGCAACCTGTACGTGTTTAAGACACCATGTGCCAGCACCAACTTGCACGCTCTCTACGACGCGGCCGGTGGCGAACTGATCACGAACTGGGCACGCGATACCTCCAAGATCCGCCCAGTCATCCAGAAGAATGCCACCGCGCTCATCGCGACCTTGTCCAAGATCCAGGATAGCATCAATCTGAACTTGATCGCGTCTCAACCGTACCCTCAGTTCTCGGCCACGATGATCAGCGGCTCGTACTTCAAGAAGATTGTGCTCGAATCGTACCAGCTCGCGACCTCCGTCGTGTACCCAGGCATTAACAAGACCTTTGATGGCACCGCAGTGCCATGTCCATCGCCGGAATATTTCGCGCAGGTGACCCGGATTTCCAAGGAACGTATCACGCTCGCTGGCAAGCGCCTTGCGGTCGTCCTCAGCAAGGCGGCCGAGCAGTTCCGTGCTACAGGTCTCGTGTAAAGTCAGTCACAATATAGTTTACTTTTGGATACCCAGCTACGTGACTTGAATCGACGAGGAACCTCAGCAGCTGCACGATCTGTCACAATTGCTTCACCGACTATGTGAGGGTATGCTGTCGTACTACCTGTAGTATCGTTCGCAGTTATGTACTGTGTGCATACACCGTGCCACACACAGTACCGGTAACGTAACACTGGTTCGTGGCTGCGTCGGGTCGGGGCTCACCGTCTTGAGGAAAGGAGCATCTGAATTCCAGAAGTTGTGTAATGCAACCCTGTGCAATACTTTACGTGTAGTACTCAGTCAAGTCGTTCCCAGTGAGTCATGATCATCCGAGGAAATCTTCAGCCTGATATCCAGGTGCACGACAAGATGCGGACGTTACCGCTGGTCGAGTCACCAACACCAGTGTCAGCATCGCAACGCGTGGAAATAATTGTCGACCGCAAAGTCTACTCGATCTCCACCACGCGAAGCCAGCCGACGATTGACATTGATGATCGTACCGGTACAGTACTGTACGTAATATATTGTCATACACCAAGGTACTACGTAGTACACTGTACTGAAGAGTCTGCCACAGGCTGTGGCAGACTCTTCAGTACTGCCTGTGGCCCACAGGCAATGTGCTGTGTGCCGCTAGTATTTTACATATTTTAAAAAAATATGTACGCTGCACCGCGCATCCAGTACAGTAGTACAGTACTGTCCCGCACTAATAGCGCGGCACTATGGTTTATGCCGGGTGCGGGGGGGGGCCAGGCCTCCGAACCCGCCCGCCGGTCCGCCTTCCCGCCGACCCACCGCCTGCGACTAACGCCGCCTTTCTTGACTCGCTAATAGGGCCGCGATGAAGTGTACGATGGACTCGAAGGAGATCCAAAAGCGCGT